>VDFB02057266.1:0-16402 GCA_007258455.2 Sequoia sempervirens
TCTACAAAGATACAAGGTATCACCAGGGATGACAAATTTGGATGCCTTTTTGATAAAGGTTCGTTTTAGGCTCGATGGTAGGTCAGCGGGTATGACTCCTATGCGAAGATATGTGTAGATGTCGTGATACCAAGGATCGCCAGGACCAATGATTTGACACACATATTCTGATTCTGGTACCTCGAATGTGGGAATGAGAAGCTACTCGATCAGAAATATGTATTTCGGTACGTTGTGAGGGATGTCTACTAAAGACCCAATTGTAGCCATGGCATCAGCGGCTCTATTGTTGGTTCTTGGAATCTACTCAAATGTTATGTCGATGAAGGATTCCTTTAGAGTCTCCACCAATTTCTTGTATGGGGTTAGCTTGTCATCTTTTGTCTGATATTCATTATTGACCTGATTTATGATCAACTGAGAGTCTCCATAGACCTTGAGAGCTACGATATTCCATTGCACTGCTATTTTGAGACCTATAGTCAAAGCCTCGTATTTTGCTATGTTGTTGGTGCAAGGAAATGCCAATTTGTATGACCTTGGTATGCAGTCCCCCTGTGGGGTGATGAAGAAGACACCAACTCCTAATCCATGTTGTGTATATGACCCATCGAAGTATAGTTTCCAGTGATCAGCAACGTTGAGGTTAAAAATAGACTCATCTGGAAACTCTGAAACAAGGGGATTCTCATAATACATAGGTGCTTTTGCTAATTGGTCTACAATAACTTGACCTTTGATGGCTTTCCTCTCTACATACTCGATATCATACTCTGACAATATCATTACCCATTTTTCCATTCTGCCTATGAGCATTGCCTTTGATAGAAGATACTTGAGGGGATCAATTTTCGCAATGAGCTTTATCTTATGTGCCAACATGTAATGTCTGAATTTTTGGGATGCAAACACTACTGCAAAGCAAGATTTTTCAATGAAGGAGTAATTTAGCTCATGACCGATCATTGTCCTGCTGATATAGTAGATGGCCCTCTCTGTTCCATTTTCATCATGTTGAGCTAGGAGAGCTCCAAGGGCTATTGTTGTTGCTGACACATATAAGATCAATGGCTTCTTTGGGATAGGTGGCATAGGTGGCATTAACACTGGAGGTGTTAGTAGATATTCCTTGATTTTTTTAAATGCCTCTTCACACTTTATATCCCATTTGTATACTACCCCCTTTAGGAGTAGGTGTGAATACGAATTTTGCTTGTCTGCCAATTGTGCTATGAACCTTCTAATGGATTGGAGCCTTCCTTGGAGGCCTCTCAGTTGTTTTAAATTCCTTGGTGCTTCCATCTCAAGGATTGCTTTCACTTTTGCCGAATCCACTCCGATACCCCTCATGGACACTATGGATCCTAGCAATTTGCCTGATTGTATGCCAAAGACGCACTTCTTGGGATTTAGTCTAACCTTGTATTCCTCCAATCTATCAAAGATAGCACTTAGGGTTGCTATATGATCTTGTCTTTTTCTTGATTTAGCTAGGATGTCATCCACATAGTCTTCGACTGTTTTGTGAATCATATCATGAAATATCAGTGTCATGGCCCTTTGATAGGTTACTCCTGCATTCTTTAGGCCAAATGGCATCATGTTCCAGTAGTAGGTTCCCCATGGGCAAGTGAAAGTTGTCTTGTGTTGATCTTCTTTTGCTATCATAATCTAGTTGTATCCTGAAAATCCATCCATTAGTGATAGCATGTCATGTCCTACTGTCATCTCTACAATCATGTCGATATTGGGAAGCGGGAAATCATCCTTGGGACATGCCTTGTTCAAATCTCTGAAGTCCGTACAGATTCTAATGGCTCCATCAGGTTTTGAAACAGGTACCAAATTTGACACCCATTCTGGATAATCAATTGGTCATATGAATCTTGCATCTAACAATTTTTTGAGCTCCATTTTGACTAACAAAGTGATTTGAGGATGCATTTTGTGAAGCTTCTATCTGACAGGTTTTGCATCTGGATACACTGCTAAGTGGTGGACCACAGTCTTTGGATCAAGCCCTGGCATATCAGCATAACTCCATGCGAAGTTTATTTGTCTTTCCTTTAGGAATGCTGCTAGGAGTTCTTGCTCTTCTGATAATAGTGATTCTGCATAAAATGTGATATGTGGGGTCTCCTCTGTTCCTAGGTTGACTTGGTTGCATTTTTCGGCCAAGACTGCTGACTTCTCTTGATGAATAGCCTAGGGGGAAGACGAATCTCATCCTTACCAAAGAGGTTTTCACCAATCGGATACCGCCCTTACTATATTTCTTCGTAGAGTTGGGCTGCTGGTGGTTTTCACCAAGGACTTGATATGATTCTTAGTTTTTCACTTTGTGACTAAAGGATTCAATTGTTTCCTCGTAGGCATGTATGTCCAACTCTATTATAAACCCTGCTTTATGATCTCCATCCAGAATGTTATCCCTCAATCCCATGAATTCTAAGAGCACCTCATCATTTTTGAATGTATCAAGAATCAATGGTCCTCGCTGGTCATAGTCGACCGGGCCAAGTGACTCAAGGCATCTCATGATTTTGACTACTTGGTTCAAAGTATATGGTACCAATCACAATAATAGTATCTCCAAATAACCTAGGTATCGGATAAGGTATTCATCATCGCTACTCAATGTAGGGCTCGCTTATAAAATTATGCGTGCGCTCTCTACCGCGGACTATCGGTGAGTGTAGTACTATTACCGGGTCAGAGGAGAAACATTAGCGCCTCTAACCTGAGGACTGTCATGTATGGTTATTCTCGTGAGTGGCACATCCAAGACCAAGATTTGTTATGGGTCGCTGCCTCGGCATGATAGTATTATGAGCCCATTGTCATTTTGTCCCGCCTGATTTCGTCATAGCCCATCGCGAAGAATCATGTAGGCCTTTGGTTTTTCATCCATTGGTAGATTAGTCGCCAGCCTTTTCATCTTGATACAACATGTTTGGATGGACTGTCATCTACTTACATGGCCAAGGTCTCCCATCTTGTGAATTCGTGATAATTTTGGAGGATAGGTTTTCCAGGGATGTGGGAGCTTGATTTTCTTGTGGGCGCCCCGCGATCTTGGAGATTGTGGTAACCTCCTATCACAAAAGCATTGTTAGGGGAGCCTATAACTTCCACAACCCGCCCCTCCCACGATGATCTTTGATATCGGATATGGTGGAATGGCAAGTGCTCCCCGTCAGCGTAAGTGGACGAGAGTGGCGGATCGATGTATGATGTGATGGCCCCTCATCATTTTGTACTTGGGGGATTTTGTAATATTTACTTCAAGGTTCTTGCAAGATGAAAATGGCTCGGATCTCCATGGATGGTAACCTCTTGTCCATTATGTGTGAATTTCACACATTGGTGGAAGGTTGATGCTACGGCTTTCATCGCATGAATCCATGGGCGTCCCAGGAGGATATTGTATGGCAATTCAAGGTCCAAGACCTGACATGTGGTTTTCATGAGTGTTGGCCCTACTTGGATAGGGAGCTTAATTGTGCCCTGAGACACTCTTTCTTGGTCATCATATGCTCTTATTGTGATGCCCTTTCCTTTTTCGATGGAATCTTCTTATATTTTCAACTGTTTGATGAGGCTAAGAGAATAGATGTTCAAACCTACACCTTCGTCCACCAAGACCCTTTTGATTTTTCTTTTGTTTACAATGACTTCCAAGTGAAGTGCGTGGTTGTGAGATGGTTGGGCGGGAAAATCTTGGTCAGAAAATGTAAGGAGATTAGGTGTTATGATGTTTCTAGCCATAGCTTGGAATTGTTCTGCATCGAGGTCTGTGGGGACAGTGGATGAGGCTAATGCTTCCTCAAGGATCTTTTTATGTGCTGATGAGATTTTTAACAACTCCATGATGGAGATGTGTGCTGGCATTCTTTTGAGTTGGTCTACAACATTATAGCTATACGAAACAGCTCTTGATGTAGGGACTCTATTGGGTTGGGATGATCCTGCGACGGTGACTTTTCTGCCTCTTGTGGTGACTCCACAGTCTTTGGCATGAGCGCCCTTGATGGTGATGACCATGTAGTCTTCATTTAGGGAGGCAACGACTATTTCGTATACATGATTTACACTACCTTTTCCTTTATCCTTGTTATTCCCTTTGTTGCCATGATTCGGCATCAGATTCGTGTAGATTTTAAGGTCCTGATTCCCTGTAGGTGTTTCCACATTTATAAATTTTTTGTCGATGAGATCTTGGATGATGTTCTTGAGTCTCATACAATTGTTTATGGTGTGGCCTTTGATTTTGTGGAACTCACACAATTGATTTTCATTGTACAAAGGAGGTTTGACATCAAGTTCTTGATAATTCTCAAATGTAGGGGCTTGGATGAGTTTTTTGATGATTAGCTTTTTCATGATGTCCTCAAGTGGTTCCCCCAAAGTAGTGTATTTTCGTTTGGGGTATGTTTTGCGTTGAGGTGGTCCTTTTTGGTCGTTGACATTATTGATGGTGGGATTATTGGGTTGGTATGTTGTGTGATGAGTGTTTTGGCGTTGTGGTTGGATTTGCGGTGCGGGTGTATTTTGGCGTGGACCACTAATGACCACCTTGGCGTCTACGACACCACCATTAGTGACATTTTTGTTTCTCACCCATGTGTGAGGTTTATCATTGTAGTTTGATGACGGGGGGTTGTTTTACGGCTCGTGATATGATGTTGATTTGATGGGTTGAGTCACAAGGGCTCTTTCGATGCTAAGCGCCTTGGAGATAAATTGATCGTATGTGGTGATACCCTGAACCTTGAGATGAAATGACAAGCGGCTTTCAAGGTTGGTGATGATTGTGCAGACTTGTTGCTCTTTTGGCATGGTCCACTTGCTCCGATTGGCCTTGGATCGCCATCGTTGAAGAAATGAAGCAAAAGATTCATTTTTTCCTTGTTTTAGAGCGTATAGTTCTTTGAGACTAACATCCATTGTACTGCCACATGTGTAGTTTCTAATGAATTCATCTCTAATTTCCTGGAATGTTCTGATTCCTGAGGGTAAGCGAGAGAACCATTCTATAGCATTGCCTACCAAGCTCCTAGGGAATAGCCGCATAGAATAAGTATCATCATATGCAACCTCCATATAATGAACTTGGAATTCCCTGATGTGATCTTCAGGGTTTCCCGTCCCTTGATATTTGTCAAATTTGGGGATTTCAAATCCCTTAGGGAATGGTTTCATGTCTAGGCTCCTATCAAATGGATAGGGACACAAGTTGCTCTGCGTTTTGGTTGTCTACCCTGATTGAAGGTCAAGCACTTGTTGCGAGAGCAACCTGAGTTGTGTCATCACATCATTCTGGGGATCAGGGGGTGGGATGAATGTGTTTTGAGGCATTGCAATCATGGTTTGGATGGATGGGTTGGTTGGTGTATTGTTTAATGGTATCGGTATGTTGTGGCGGGTGAAGTAGGCTTCTACTTGCTTTTGGATGAACAATGCTTGTTGTTGCTCTTGTTGTTGTTGCGCTAGGATTTGTGCTTGTTGTTGCGCTTACTGTTGTTCCAACAATGCTTGTTGTTGTGCTTGTTGCTGTTCTAACAACGCTTGTTGTTCTGCTTGTTCTTGTTCCCACAACGCTTGTTGTTGGGCTGCCAATTCTGCTGCTTCTTGCTACTCTTGGTATTGCTTTAGTGCTTGCTAATATGCTTGCATTTGCACTGCTCATGCAAGAAGTTGTGCTTGAGCTTGCGCTTGTTGTACTTGAGCTTGCATTGCTTGTTGCTATAATAAAAGTTGTGCTTGAGCAACCCTTTGTGCTTGTAATGCTTGTACAGCTTGGGCGGCTTGTTGTTGTTGTTGTTGTAATAAAGCTTGGGCTTGTTGTGCTTGTTGCGCTTGTAATGTGGCTTGTGCAGCTTTGGCAACTTGTGCAGCTTGAGCGGCTTGTTGCATGGCTTTTTGTTTCTGCACTTGTTGGTATCCTCTTTGAAAAGCGGCTTGTAATGCTACGTCGAATTGGTTTGATGTGGTGAACGTTGGTGGTGGTGGATGGTGTGGATTTGGAATGGTGTTCGTGGTGAGTGATAATGTTGTGTTGATTATTTGGTTGGTGGATGGTGTTGTTGTTGATTACTTGATTGGTGGATGGTGTTGTTGATGTGGTAAGTGGCGTTTGATGTGATTGGCCCTTGAGAGACCATGCTTTGCAATGTTTTGGGGGTGTTTGATGATGTTGCCATTGCTTGTGTGTTTGTCGCTTGTTGTTGTGATGTCAACAATAAGTTTTGAGCATTTGGAAAAATGTTTTCATTGATGGTTGGGATGTTGTTTTGATTGATACTCGGTAGAGGGGGAAGCCCTAAACCAAGGAGTGGTGTAGATGACAATGGTGATGGTGGGAGAGGTGGAAATGTAAGGGGGGTGAACCCTTGCAAGAGTGTTGTGGTGTTGAAAATGCCCCCTGGTCCGAACATGTCTCCCTCCTCTTGTGAATTTGTGAGAAGGGGGATTTGAGGTGCTCCGTGAAAAGATGTTGATGATGGGTCATAATGTAAAGTGAGAGGAACATTTTTTTGTAATGGATTATGGGGGATGTTTTGTTCCAATGTGGTGTTTATGTCCAAGTTTTGATTATTAACAAGGGGATGTGATTGAAGAGTATTGAGAAATGTGTTTCCCTTGTCAACGTTGGGTTGAGTTGGAGCAAATGATGTTGTGATTTGCAGGATATTTTCAGTGACGTTTTGAGATGGGGGTGTAGATGAAATGGGGATGGTGGATGAGATTGGTGGAAAAGATGTCTCTACTATAGTGCTCACATCAAAATTCGAAGGCAACTTGGCCCCTTGTTTTGCTAGTTCAAGCATGTACAACGAAGGGTTAAGTCTCATCATGATGTTGATGATTCTATGGTTGTCCGGATTTTGGAGCATTTTAGCTATTACCTAGTGAGACATTCCAAAGGTAAGATCCTCCCCTTGGGTTTCCTCTTGTGGGTTTTGCGATGATGTTGGAAGGCTAACTGTGAGATTTCCATCCTCAATGGGATTCATTTCAGGAGTGGTTTGGCTAAGATCACTTGAAGCGGGTGTTTCTTTGTTGGCTTCCATACTCTTCTTGTATTGAGATCTAGTTAGAACCATAAAATGGGGATCAATCTTTGAGAATATGGGAGATGAATCTCTTGATTCTCTAGATTAATCTCTATTTTATGTCCCAAAGTGAAAGTTTTAGGATGCTTTTTGGGGATCAAAGGTGATGATATGATGATGAATGATATGAATGTTTTGGCTTTTGATAAGTCTTGAATGAGACACTAGGCTTTAGGACTTGGATTTGATTGGATTTTGGGATTTTGGGATTTTGTCCTTGAGTTTGATTTTGATTTTGTTTTGGATTTTGAACAAAAGGACCCTAAGATGTTTGATAATGATCTAAGGGATAGTTTTGTTCAAAGGGTGATGATTTTGGATATGTGTGAGGAGAAGGATGCATCTATCCACACCTATCCAAATAAAATGATAGTTTCACTAAGTATATGAAGAAGGATTCATCCACATACACTAAGTTAGACAAGATGATTTTGATAACTTTGACTAAGTATATGCAAAAGGATGCATCTACACATGCCTAGCCAAAGGTGTTTTGATAAATGTTTTCAAGGACTTGGTCACAATGTTTTTGGATGATTTTGATTTTTTGCCACAAAGCCTAGTATCAAGGATAATTTCAAGATTTTCCAAAAGATGATTTGTGAGATGGATTTGATGTTTTGAAAGATGGATGAAAGAGGTTTGATTTGTTTTGATCCTTAGGTGAACCTAAAAAGACACTTTGTTTTCCTAGACCTAGGTATTGAAGAGCATGCATATGCTTCCTAAAGACCTTTGTAACCAAGAAATGATTTCATTTGAACATTCATTTTCGGATTTCCAATGATTTTTGCTTTGGGGTTTGTGAGTCTCCAATCACACATGAATATTCATTTTGCTTAGCTTTGCTTAATGGCTTTATTTTACCAAAAACACTTTCTTTGATTAAGTTTTCAAACTAAGATGTCCAATGTCTTAATTTCTTCAAACTCCACAAGATATGTTATGTGGAAATTTAATGAACTTAAGGCAAGGGTTTCCTATTGTTTACTTAAGGAGATAAATTGAGATATAATCCAATGTTTAGAAACCTCTAAGGATGTGAATCCCAAGGAAAGCAATAACATGTATGGATTGAGTCAATGGCATTTATCTCTAAAAGGGTTTGAAATTTTGAATGATATTGTTAAGTGTTTGTTTGCAAATGTTTTTGAATACAACACTATGTTTTCAAACCAAGACAAGTACAAACCCTATGGATGTGTAAGACAATATTTGTTGAATCCCCACTTGGACAAGTCTAGCTACGCTTATCTTTAGCAAATGGTTAGATGCTTGACCCCATTGGCTCCCCTTCCACGGCACTCACTTATACAAGGCAGCCAAGCATCAACACCCATGAAAACTCCCATGGCATGTTTTCCATTTCTACTAAAGATCGTAAAAGAGTGGGGCGACTTCAGAATGACCGTTCTTACACCAACAAATAGATTAAGGATTTTGGAAAATTCTAGCACATGGGTTCTAGTAAGGACTTTTCATTCGTAGGAGTTGACCCAATGTGGCAAGAGTCCCCTTTTGGATCCATCTTGTCGGATTCAACCGCGTGATATTGGCATTTCTTCCAATATCCACATTTATATCCCAACTGGAAATACTCTTGGCTTTAGAGTGTTACCGGTTGAGTCGTTCCCTTGGGTGAGTACTTTTTCCCCAAGGCAAGCCCTCTAGGATAAACAAAATCAAGCAAAGACACAATCCGTAACTCGATCAATCTTTGACGGCACAAAGAAAGAGAATATACGCGAAAATTCCCCTACTCACACTCGCACAAGATATTGTTCAATTTTAAGCCCAAATCAAAGTGTGGAGGTGATCACTTTATCTTACGCCAAAATCACCAAAAAGGCCTTTTGATTCTCAAGATCGCTTGGAAGTGCGAGAGAAGCGCATACGTCCTTTTCAATGACTTTAGTTTAAGTAAGTAACCACAAAACAAGGCAAACACACATTCATTTTATCCTTCCAAAGTAATTGTTTGATTCGTTTTAAGCACCAAATGAAATATGAAGATTGCTTGTCCAATTTTTAGCCCAAAACAAAATCTAGTAAGTGTCTAAGCTTGAATTTTAACCTTTTGCGAATGGAAAAAATCAAATTGTTCTTTTTAGACCCAAACGAAAATTAGTGTCCTAGGAGAGAAAAGGTAACAATTTCGTAAAGAAGTGTTGAACAAGCACTTAAAGCGTTTAAAAACACTTTGAGTTTTCAAAAAAAAATCCTCCTCCTTTCATTTTCCTTGTGCATTGTGCCTTCGTTGTTTTTTTGTACCTTTGTTGATTTTCAACTTTGTACCTTGTGCCTTTTCCAATGTTTGATTTCGACGTCAATTTTCACCTTTACCTATCAACACAAAATAAAATCTTAGAAACAAGACTTGTTTCAAAGAATCAATGAAGCTTATAGATTTATCAAAATTTATACTTGTCATGCAACCCCAAGTATAATCCAAAGTATATATGAAAATTTGAAAACAATTCAAATCTTAATAATATAATCCACAAAAAATGCAAATGAAGTCAACGTGTACTTTGTTCAATACACATGATAAGCATAACAAGGTTTGCATTAATGTGTGTGATATTCTCGATGAATGCACCTTTCACTTTCATAGAGTACAAATTAAATGCGCTTCAAAAAACTTTATTTGAATAAATGAATAGTGCATACTTTCTCCACGTAGCAGTTTGAAGATTCAAAAGACATCATATTTATTAGCAGGCATATGAGGAAAACAACAAATAAACTCTTTTGAAAACTTTCAAATAAATGCATCCCATAGAATTTTTCAAAAACTGTCTTTAAGATTATCATTGAGAATTGCTAAATACGGATGGGAGAAACATTGAAATGACAGACCATTATGAATTTAAAAAAGAAAAAACTAGCTCTAGACTCTAACTTTTCATGCGTACTTTGGCCTCATCTTTGAAATTACCCTTTGAAGTATTTATTTCTCTGTCTCTCTCTGACTGCAAGCAATTACAGAATAATAACCATAAACATTATTTAAATGTTAATGAAAGGTAGATAGCCGAATTCTAAGACTTTGCCAGTAACAACCTATATAAGACAAAAATGCAGCTCTCTAAACAATAGCCGCTTTTAACAAGACACATTAATTTAGATGCTACCTCATGGAATGCAATGAATGAACATTTCACATGGATAAAGGAGAGGAAGCTCTTAAGCCAGTGCTTTTTAGCAGGTATAACTCCAGCGTCCAAAATAGGAAGCATTGAGGGGCGCGTAGACTCTGTGGGGAGTAGAATAAGCAAACTTTATGATCTCTGCTAATATATAATTCCCATGATAATCGTCCACTGCTCATCCATCCGTGATTCAAGTAGTTCAAAATGTGAATGAACAATAAGTGACTGAGACTCATGGCTGATTGGATTGGCTGAATAGTTAACTTGTCACTCCATGCTTTTGTTTTAAAATAATCAGCATTAATGACGAGATGGACTGGGTTAAAGGCAGAAAAATTTGAAGGACATAAATCATTGGTATCGAAGGAGCTTAAAAATATTTGTGATAGCTACCAGAGAAATACCCAATCACTGTCAAATCGCATTAACCTGAAAGATTCTAAAAAAAAAAAATTCATTGGCTGGCTGTAAGAAAATAGTCCAAACTCTTGATGAACCAGATTTGGCGACTAAAGGAAGTAACAAAGAGAAGCGTTTGGATTCCTTCGCAATTACTCAACAACAGAGAAAGTAGCTCAATCAAAGACCATTTCACTTTACCCAAACAAAGACATCATATATATTTGTACAAATATGTCAAAATCCAAATTAATCACAATATCTGGCAAAAACCTGTTGTTGTACACAAACATAGAGATCCAACTCATAGCACGCGCACTCCATTGGTTTCCATTTCCTGCAAAATGTGATTGTGCAAAGATGTTCATTCGACTAACATACATGTTAATGTTCTTTTGAGCTCTATCAAGGTATCATATCATAAGTGGATTTAATGACAAGAAAGGGTATCCGGTATGAGGTAATTGTCACATCCTCAGCAACGCTATCTTCCCTAGCGCCTAAATATACCCAATGAAGTTGATCAACATTTATGAGATTAATTGCCTTAGAGTAACATTTACTCTATCACGCATTTAAACAAGGTGATAGAATTGTTTTAAATCTGTTCTAATGATTAACCATGGCGTTTAATGAAAGGCATGCAATCCTGAAGAGTGGAAGGATGATCTTACAGCACTGTGATCATTTGTTACTGATAACATCATTAAGACAAAATATTCAAAATTTTGCGATGAGCTGGCTAGGAGTGGTGTTGTTTGGGCTTCAAACAATATGCATAGAGAAAGATACAATATCAGAAAATGCCTTCATTGCAGGGTTCGCGCAAAATGGATATATGTAGGGCTCCAGACACTTTTAAGCAACTGAGATTGGCCTATGAAGAGCCAGTTCACATGACAATATTGATAGACCAGTATGCAAAATGAGGGCACACAGAAAAGGCATATTAGCATAATTTAAACTTGTCACTATGCGCAAAGTTTATCAACAACATGCAGTATAACACACAGTATGACATGTAGTAAACAATTGTGTGCATGACAAACTTAAAACATGAAGTGCATATAGAAATCTGTAGAGATGATATTTAGAAATAATGGAATATCAATCCAATTTAGAAATGTCAGTAACATATATATTCATACTAAATTTGGATCTGCACTAAATCAGTAACACATCAATCAAATTTAGCCCTCCTTCTAGCGCCACAATGAAGTACCCTAAATCTGCAAGTAAGACCAACCTCAAATACTCATTAGAAGGGTTAGTCTAAACATACAAATCTGCAAATACCTCTATGAATAACATATCTATGCTAAAGAAATGCCACAAGTAACAAAAACAACATCAAGAAGACATTTCAAAAGCAAGATAATCACCTATTCCATATTGGATTGGTGTTACATGTGCTAGTAACCCTTTCCCAACCCTTGATCAAAGCTCAAGATGATGTAAATGCAATGGAGATGATGGGCAAGATGAGTTCTCAAATTAAGAGAGTAACCTTGCATAAAATTTGTGGATGGATCAATGAGGATTAAGCCTTCTTTTATAGATTTTCTTGATGAGAGATTGGTCAAGATGGTGAATGTGGGACTAAAGATCCTCCAATGAGAAGAGGACACTTGTCAAGTGGTGATAGGCCAATGGTTGTGCAAGATTTGGGAAGAGTGCCCATGAGAGGGAGAATTTGAATTCAAATTTTGCAATAAATTTTGAGAAGGGGACAAGAAAAACAGCAATAAATGCAATGTTGGAGGGACAAATCAACTTGTCATGTTGAGGGAAAATGAGGGTTTTTAATAAATCAATAAAATTGATTTATTTGTGCAAGTGGCTAAATCTAGATAATGCAAGTGGGTGAGATTAGTATTTGATCATGGTTAGATTAAATAAATGATGATTATGTTAGTTTAATGATGATTAGGTTAGTTTGACTTTTAGGACATTGATATTTGATTTATTTAAATCAGAAAATCATGGAATATGATTTAGGATTTGATTTAAATGGATGTTTGATTTATTAAAAGGTTGATGATAATGTTTGCTTGATTTTAAATAAATGACCTTAGGAAATGGATATTAATAAAATTACCTAATAAATGAATGAAGGTGAATCTGATCAATCGATGAATGGACCTAATACGAAATCTAGTCTAGTTGATGAATGAACCTAATCAAATGCAGAATGTTAATTTTGCATGTCTACAAATACCTTCTTCATCAGGTTCTTGAGGTAAGTCTTTTGTTTGCACACCGTTGATGTTTTTCTTTAATTTTGTGCAAAACTGATGGATTAAAAGGGTGAAAAACACATGCATTAAATAGAGGAAAATAAGGGGCCCAAAACCCATGAAATGAAATCTTTAGAAAACCCTCAGAATCGCCCATACATTTCCCACATAACCTCGACCCCCTAGTGCCATTCTTTAGATAGAACATTCATGCTCTACGGGTCTAGGCCTTCTATTCACCATTGCCAACACTTGAAAACTGAAGACAACTTACGTGCAACGAAATGCTCTTTCAGGTCCACCATCATGCAACAACTCCACCTTCCCGCCATCTAAACTTGGAAAAACTCATAAACTATTAAACCGAGTCCATCCCAACTATCCAGGTCCACACCCATGGGACTCCATCCCCAAGGCGTTGCTTCCAAGTCACCATTTCAAATGGCATTTTGAGCCCAACCATCTGTCTTTCAGGTTGCACTCATCCATTCGCCACGTAACATTGAACTTGAAATGACCAAACATCAAACAACTTTTAGGACCCAGTTGGCGGACCTCCATCCATGGGTCACCATGGTGACATCACTATTTCCTACAGCTTCTAAATAACTGCCTTCCATCCTCCGGCTCCCAACTCCCTCACGATCGTCAAATGAAAGTTACAAAAGTGCCAAGTAATCAACGATTGGTGAGTCGTCCCCAACAGACCTCCCTCCCATCCCTATTGTTAGGAAAGGAAAACTCTATATCCGTCCTCTTGGTCTTCGAAACCCAACCTTGCTCTATCCGCTGAGCTTTTTAATGAGTGAAACAATGTAACAGCTATGCCTGTTGAAAAATGAGGTATTTTCTTAGCTAAATACTCTATAAAATTTTAATATTGCTAACCTAAATAAGCTTTTCCTTTTGTTAAATATTCTTTGTGGGTGATTATCTTGATTAATCCATTTTACTGTTGTGGAATGTAGACAGAAATTGATAGAAGAACTAGATAGGATATTAGAAAGATTACACAAGATATACCGTGGAGAAACCCTTTCGAGAAAAAACTCCACCAAGAATTATTCTATTATTCAACCTCTGAATTACAATAGCTCCAATTCTTGCTTGAGAATGCTTCTTCTGCCTTCACCAATCTTCTTCACAACCTGGAATAAAACTATGATAACTCTATTCAACTTGCTTGAGATAAATAGGCTTTGATTTACTTTGTAAACTCCACCATGAGTTAAAATTACAATGCTCAAGCCCCATCCCTAAAAGGTATGCCTATCTCATGCAAATAGGGTTATTCCGTGAAGAACAATGCTAAAACATGTGTTTCATCCATTTGGGCATCCCAAACTAAAGTCACAACTCAACCTTCATTTTGTCGATAATTCCAAAGCTCTTCCTCAAAGTTGGCACCAAAAATTAATCCTACTTAACTGAGCCTTCAAAAATATCTCAACATGTAAGAGAGGTAATTCCAAGAAAGCAACTTGGGCACCCAAGTTGGCTCCAAGTGATTTCTTGTTAACTGAAACATTACTCACCACCATTCATGCAAGAATGTTCTTCTCTTGTTAACTAGAGGTAGTCCCTATTATTTGTCATGCAACTCAAGTTATTAGCCATGCATTCCAAGTTAACTGAAGTCAACTAGCATACAACTAAAACTAACTGAAGACAACTTAACCATAACTAAACTAAACTAAACTAAACTAAACTAATTTTGAACTTAACTTAACTGAACTTCATGCATGCAAACATCAAACCCTAACTCTTAGGATCTTTACATGCATTCAGAAGTGCTATCTCTTACTCTGAATAGTTAACTGAACTCAAGGTCAGTGTCACCTTACCATGTGTGCACCCACATGTTCCTATTATTTAGAAATAACTACAAATGTCATTTTCATGATTTATTTCATCAAATATTAATCTCATCCTAATCTTAGTGTTGTTAAACGCATTCCAAGAACTTAGGAGATACATGAAATAATTAATGTTTAGGATTTGCAATTAAATGGAATTCTATTTCCAACATTATCGCACTTGACATTATACATTGCAATTATTCTAATCAAGGAATAATAAAACAAGTACAAGACTCAAGGCCAATGGCCTTCTTGCACCAACTAATCAAACCATGCTAATTTCAAATGCAACCTGTATAATCATGAAGCTTCCAAGCAAATGATTAAAACCAAGAGAACTTATCTGTATGGTTTCATAAGATAATTTGTAACATTAATTAAAGTGTTGACTTTCTCGATTAATACCTTCCCATTATCAACCAAACCAATACCTTTCCCAAGTCTCTATATCCAAACCACCTCTTTGGAGGCATGCTAAACCACCAAGTGTGTTGAATTCATATTCAACCAAGGTGTAGGCTCCTCGGTCTTTTCTGTTGAAAAACTTTTCTTACAAGTAACCATTCCAACAAATATCTCTTACCATAAGAGAACTCTTCTCCAAGTATTCTTGAGGACCTATAACCAACCAATCCATGCAACACAACACTTTCATGAAGTAATCAAGCAAATGATTAATTGATGTATAGGATCTAGACTAGATTGCAGATTTTTAAATGCTTAACTTTACAATGCTTTTACAATGATTATTTCAAGTTAATTAAATCAAAATTAACTTAAGGAAATAACAGAATGAAAGAAATAACAAGGTGATTTAACAGAAAGAAAGAAGAGAGACGTAAGAGGAGAAGAAGAGATGTGCAAACAAGCTGATAACGGAGTTAGATCACCCGAAAGTGACTACGTCTCGGGTCCACTCCAATAGAGAGACCGATCCGATTAACTCCAAAATCGATTACAATGCACCACAATCATTCTCCAAGCACTTCGGCAGCGTAACGAATCTCGATATGCAAGAATGATCTGAAAACTCTTCAACAAGACCCCTCTTCCGTCACCTCAGCATCAGGACTTCATCCCCTGAAAAAAAAACTTTGATTTTCACTCTCACCTTACACCCCTTTTTATACATAAAATTTGCTCAATTTGGCTCTCAACCAATTGATTTACAAAATATTCCTTATCTCTCCAAATACATAAGAATCTTCAAAAATCTCCCTATAATAATTTAACCTCCCATAAAAATCTTATAATATCCCTAATAATCTCTTAACAAAAATATTTAAGCCCTTCAATAATGTTTTCCCATCGGGCTTTTGATTTTTGGGAGATTACATTTTTCATAAAAGGTTATTTGTTTTAAAGATTCTAGGGAGTTTGTTTTAAATCAAAAGGCATTCGGTTTTTGAAAACTCAACAAAATGAACAGCCGCCGCATACATTTCAAACTCCCGCGATGGCTCAGTGGTGGTTAATACTTTTGGGAGGCCGGCGGTTGGGGGTTCAACCCCCGCCGCTGGCTTTTAATAGCCACTACCAATTTTTAAATCAACAAAATCAACCGCTCCCCATTTTTAGTTAGAGGCGCGGATTTGGTGGAATGGCAGGCCGCTAACTTTAGAGATTGTAGGTTGGGGGTT
>VDFB02057267.1:0-14755 GCA_007258455.2 Sequoia sempervirens
GCCACGTAGTGAGCTCTTCCAGGTGGGACGTAGTCTTTGCCTGTGGCTTCTTGTCTCTGTTCACATCCAAACATTCGATTGATCTCAAATATTCTCCTTGCAGGTTAATTTGGCATTGGCAGTAGCGATTGAAGTTTGTTTAGACTGGCGTCGACATTGTGCTTGAAGAAGGGTCACTCAGACTCATGCGCCATGTGCCTCCTACCGATGGTTGCGTAGCTGATTGGCTCTCGCCATCTGCGTTTGTAGCGCCCATCCGCGTCCTGAAGAATCGCGATATCAAGGAGTTCATCACTGGGATTATCATAAAAGACAACATCAACACTTACAGGAGTTTGTGAGGGCTGCGACTCTTTTGGCTTATAAGGGCGACTGAAGTTTCATCATCAGAGCTAGAAAATAACGACACTAAGGAGGTTGTGTGAACAATTGAGTAGAGATTCCCAGTGACGATTGTAATTCATGTATGGTGCCCAGCTTTAATGAATAAATAAAGATTTCTGAGTATATTCCTATGGCTAGCATTGTTCTATTGAATTGTAGTTGCTCTGTCATATTTGCTTCTGTTGGAATTTCTGTTGGATATTAGTCATTGATTTATAACCGGGATATTTATTTTCCTGGCTAAGCAAGTTCGTATCAGAAGTTTGGTTGTATTTGAGGAATTGGTAGTTTGCATTCGGGCAGGTGCCTTATTTTTGAGATTACCAGCCTCATCTCAATCTGTCTAGCGATATTGGGTTCAATGCCAATCATCTCATACCCAACAAAACTCCAACAGTAGCACCATATTATCTAAGTGTCTCTCCAAGTGAACAATTATTGTTCTCAACACTAGCAGATTATCTCCAAATCATGGTCAATGCACCCATTGCATGATCAATGTAGACTCTAGGAACTACAATGACTCCATGATTTGCATCTTCACATCAAAATATCATTCCTCTCAAACAAACATATCTGCCAAAAGCAGGCCAAAACTCCAACTAGTAATATGGAGTCCACCATAACACAATAATACTTCTCAATACCAAAAGACCATCAACCTTCTATCAAATTGACAAATTCATATCATTGCAAAAGCTTTCACCGAGAGTGTTTTGGAGCTACCAATGACATGATATCCCTTTGGCAGACTCATAAACATAATCATGTCAGGCCCAAAACTCCAACTATGCATGCAAGAGCTTCCCATGGCATCATGATCACCATCTTCATCCTAGAAGATAATCTATCACAAATAACTATGATCTTCAACAAAACCTCACATTGGACCTTTATCAAATTTGGAGCATCTCATGAGAGGATAGTCCATGTCCTCAAAACTAGAAGACATCCCTTCTTTCTACTTGTGAGGCCTTTGAAAGACCTTCTCAGCTGTCCATCTCCGTGCCTTTCTACAACTAAACATGCCAATGCTCCATGATGGCTAAAGGCTAACAAACTAAAATCCTTAAATCCATGACATCCAAACATTCTACAGTAAATATCTGTGATGCTAAAGAAACCGGCAATTCATCTCCACCACTACCATGGTAGATCTCGGTGTTGCACACACTATACCATCAACACTTCACAAATTTGCTTCCAAGTTCTTTGTGCAACATGCAAGCACACAAACATGGCCCTAAAACTGAAATATGTTAGATTGATCCTTGTCACCTCCATTCTAGAAGTGAGCACCATAACTATTCTTGAAACTTCACTCAAACAACCAACACCCACTCAAACAAGGATTAATTACATGGTGCAAGTTAGGCTTTCCCTCCTTTAGTGCTAAAGTAGGCTATGATACCAAATGAAAGCAAAACTTCACTAGTAGTACCAAAAACATGGACAAATTTTGTTACTAAATGGAGATGCCAAATGTTAGAAATATAAATAGTTTCCTATATTAACCATAGTACAAAATAATTCCGCATTTACCCTACATGGAAAGATGTTATAGTGGTATCACTTTAATGTCCCCGGTTAATTATTTTTGCAATATGCTGATTACCTTTATATTTTTCTCTATTTGGAAATTGAAAAACAAAAGGAACAGCAAAATAAACTTGAAGACAAATAACTGAAAGCACTTGTTCAAACCCTCAAGCACATAATATGCCAAATCTGAACCAAATTTTTACTAGCATAATTGCTGGTACAAATCCTAGTTGACTCCAAATGCTCAGAGCTGATGCAAATACAAACTTGGAAACCTCGAAGTTTGATTTTATTAATTTTCCAATGTTTACAAGGCTGGAAACATGCTTCAAAATTTATTACAGGTCTAAAAATGATAAGTTTTAACTCACCAAGACATCCTTGAAGTGGTATGGCTGTTTGGTCCAGTTGTGATGATGAATTTGCAGGCCTGTATGGACTATAAGAATTAGGAGATCTTGGAGATAAAAAAAGGCACAAGTGAACAATGTCAAATATTGTATTTAGTCGACCTAAATGTACAAATAAGGAAACCTTCCATATATCAGAAAGGAAGAGGCAATCCACCTATCATGTGGATTGACAAGTGCCCTATGATGTGGCACAAATGAGAAGACAAGTGTCTCGTAGGTGTCAACCTTAGGATCACTTGGAATGTGCAAACCAACAACCTATTTGACCAAGTCATCAACCTTGATGCCAAGTGTTGAGTGACCTTTGAGGTGAGATGGAAAGTCTTCCAACCTTGTACTTAAGGTTTACCAAACCATTTGGTAACCTCTAGAGGTCTAAAAGGTTGCACATTCGGTTAGACAAGATGTTGTCTAACCTCATCAAGCTAATTACACTTAAGTATAGTGAATAGATAAATTATTTGCTCTAACACCACTTTAAGTGATACTTGGGGAGATCACAAAAGTGCAAATAGATAGAAATGGGTCTCGACTACTAGGCCATCTTAGGTACCCATGTACAAAGTTTCTCATAAAGTGGAGTAAAGGAGAAAACCTAGTGGGAACAAAACTCCTCTCAAAAAAGAGAAAGAGAAGGATTTAAGACCTTTTGAAAAGATGCCCCATGATGATAGGAACAACATGATGAACTCCTAAAGCATGTTGAAGTTGTAAACTCTGTTGAAGATGAACTAGTGTATGCTAGAATCAACAAACCTCCAAGAAATGTAGATCAAGATAAGAGATACAAAACACTGCATGAGTGAACATATGAACATTGCTCAACCGTGAATACACGAAGGCAATCAAAACTATGAAGTGGAAAATATAGATATTACTATGATTAGGAGTACTAGAATCTCATAAAACATGATGCACTGAAATGATCCCTCATGTGAGAGATCAAGATAGAAGGTCTATACGACCCCCCAAAAAAGAAGGTTCTTCCACTACTTCATTGAAAAAAGCATTAGCAAAATACTGTCATAATCCCCCCTTAATGCTAAGAGAAATAAGCAAACCAATTGAAATCGGGCATAAGAGTGTCAAGGAATTTAGACCCAGAATTAGGTCCAAAAGATGTACAAGAAACTAAAAAAAGGGTGTGCATCAAGGCACACACACATGAGGTGAGAATCACGAGGATCCATTGTTGTGATGGAAAATCAAGGCAATACACACCATGTTGCGAGAATCATGAGGATACAAAAATGTGATGTCAAATCCATTACATTTTATAATTCAGTGTAAGTACAAATTTCCAAAAACCCTCCCTAAGGAACACATTCAGTTTTTGTGGAACTTTATGTGAGTGCATTTACAAACTTATTTGCTGTTATGAGTTCGTACAAGTTTATGTCATAAGGCAGATTGAGAAGACATAGATTAAGTTATACCTTTCAAACCTCAAAAAATGACAAAGACCCCCTTGATTATTTCTTTCCCCCCTTAATTTGGCACTTTATAGGAGTGCTTGTAAATAGCCCAAACGTAGCATAAACTGGCACTTTATAATGGGAGTGCGATAGTATGCCGGTTGGATGCGTTGTGAAAAAACAAACACTTTTGCAAAAAATGGCACTCAATTATGAGTTACCAAGCAAAAGTTATAATGCTTTGAAGTTTTTCACATTTACAAATTAAATTAACCTTCTTGCAAAAACTATTTTTTGTGCCAAAAATTGAAAAAAAAAAAAAGGAAAAATTTGAGAAGATTATTAAGCTCCCCTGGGCTGGAAACAACCAAGGGATTTATGCCCATGTTACCAAGGGCTTAAATTGAGGATGCCTTCTTCCACACCCTCGTTGACATAAGCCCTGGTGGGCATGTTGGAAATATTGTCATTGATGTCAAGAAGGTATTCATTATTGTTATCATTGATAAATAGACGAGAGTATTGGAAATGTTGTCATTGATGTCAAAGCAAATGATTGAAATATTGTCATTAATGTCCAAGCATATGGATGAAATCATTGACAAGATTATTGTCGTGAGAAGAGCATAATGGAACACAATGTTGGTCATTGGTTGTCATTTGTGAGAAGAGCATAATGTAAATAGAAGAAATAGTATAATGGACTATAGCAATAAGTTAAATTACATCAAGAAGGTGGAACATATGGAGTATATTGCGAAGAGTTTGGTTGTATTGTATTCCAGACTGACCGTTGAAAGTGGACATTTGAATGAAATTAAATAAATAAATTATTATTTATTTATTATTGCCCAAGATAGACATTTGAAGAATTTCAATAAATAAATTTAAATTTATTGACACCCAAGTTAGAAAGGATTTTAAAATAAATAAATCATATTTATTTAGGGGCTGATCCTCATGATAGTTGCCCAAAAAGAAACAAATAAATTTAATTTTAGCAACTCATATTGAGCGCCGAAGTCAAGAAAAGCAGCACATAAGACAAATAGCATATGGGACAAAATTCAGAAAAGGACAAAAACTAAAAGCAGTGGTGATATCCTTAATGAGGTGCGATTATATGTTTCACAAAGGAGTGATTATAATTGTGAAGAGGTGTGCAGCCTTTATCATATTTTGTCTGTTATCAATAAAACAGCGATTCATATTAATAAGGAAGGCAACACTGGAAACATGCATCGGCAATTATTTAGGGAGGAATTAATATTTATTACGAAGAGCAGCAATTAGTTTATACAAGTGATGTCCTTTTAAACAGTCATCTCTATTTTATGGGATGTATCTCTTCATAAAGATATGAAGATATAAATAAAGCTTATGAAGGAGTGAAAGGAGTGGAATGTGGAGATATAAAAGATATGAATAAATTATGAGAAGATGAAACATGGAATAGTGGAGCACCAATTCAATGAGTAAGAGTGGACATAAACAAGTTCATATACACAGCAGATTAAGAGATTGAGTAAGGCAGATTTGTTGGTGAAATACATGACTATTCAAATGGTTGTATTCATTTCAAAGAGTTGTATCCATTTATAGAAACATTGAAGATATAAAGGCAGATCATTCAAGTGATGAAGTGTGTTATTGAGTAAAAAAGTGATATCATCAGTACACCAGCAGATCCAAGAGCAGATTTTTAAGATGGATTCATGAAACGTTAAAAGGCAGATTTATATGAAGAATCTATGGTAGAATGAAAAGAAGACTTATGAGAGCTTATGTGCAGATCTATTAAAAGAATTATGAGCAGATATGATGCAAATTTGTGAAGTATTTATGGCAGATTTATAAAGAAGAGTTTATGCAAATGTGTGAAGCATTAATAAAGAAGAGTTTGAGGAGCACACGGTTATACTGAGAGAGGCGGGGAGGGGGAAGGAGGGTGAATCAGTATAACACAACTTTTACCAATTTAAAACTTTATCAATTACAATAGCTACTATGAAAGAATATAACAATAAGAACAAGTTGACACCAAGATTATACGTGGAAACCCTTATGGGAGAAAACCACGGTACAAATAATGTACTTTATATTTATATACGTTTACAATGATTGTAGGCACCAACCTACTAGAGGCACCAACTCCCTCTTGCAAGGCACCAACCTTGACTAATCTAGAGGCACCAACCTCTTATGATTGACTGAAAACTGTATGACTTCTTCACCACTGATCTACTTCTTGTCTTCAACTTATCTTTCCTTTGTGATGTGTGTTGTCTCCTTAAAGCTCACACAAGATACATAATCCTGCTCTTCTATCTCACCTCATCATTCACTCACACTCTCTTCACATAGCTGAATTGAATCAAATTTATATATGCTGGTCATAAATTGCAACCTTTGGTGAAAGATCATATCTTTCAAAATCTGTTTTTGCACCCTCTAGTTTTGCATCTTTTCAAATAACAAATTGCACCTTTTAGATGAACACTATTTATTATTTTTCTAAACAAATAATCGCACCTTTTAGACTTTGAATAAATCTGATATTTTTATCATTAAAAAATAATTGCTCCTCTTCAGATTTTAATAAAGTTATATTAAAATAAATCTGATTTTTGTAATGGATGAATCGCATCCCTTCATAAATTTGCATCAATAAATCTGAAAGATCGCACCTTTCCATAATTATCAGCATTTGTAAAAAATCGTGATCCTTCATTAATTGCATTATTTCATTAAGAGGCGCCTTTTCATGAAATCGTATTACTTCAAGAAGGAGACGTGCCTTATTATTTTTGTCTTTTTCATTTTCGTTTTATCTGTTTTTTGTCCTATCTGATCTGTCTCATATGACTTTGCTTTAGACTTTTCCTTATAAATCCATCGCACCTTTTTGGTAATTAAATTTTCTGCTTTTTAGATTTTCTTCATTAATACCAATCGCTGCTATTTCCTCAAACTTTATATGAGACACATTTTTGTCTTTTAGTTAACACTTTTGTCCTCGTATCAATTTTGTCTTATGCCTCAAGACTTCATCAAGCTGCTTTATTTTTGGATCTGCATACTTATATCTGTTCATATTTGAAACTCCACCTTGCTAACATGTTGCTTCTTCTTCCAGATTTTGCATGAATCTGATGCAGCTTCCACTTATATATTCTCTTTTATAACTGTTCATAACATCTGCCCCAATATCACTTAAAAACCCTTTATTGAATGTTCTCAAAAGTGATATCTTCTTGTTTATGACTATTTTCTTTGTCTTATTGACAACATGTGTATGCATCTTTGACATCAATGACAACTTCCAGCAATCTCCCCCTTTGGCATTGATGGCAACACAAATAATTTCTTTTTGCATTGCTCCCCCTTACTCTATTTCTCCCCCTTTGACATCAATGGCAAAGGGTCTTCCAACAATGTCTTGCTTTTTCTGTTCCAAAATAATTGCATGAGTAGCAATAGCCATAAAAGGTACTCTTGAACCTATATGGATGCACTTGCCTTGAAGGGAAGGACTTCTTGAAATTGTCATTGTTAATTTTATCTTCTATTACTTCAGCCATGAACAACAATCCATCTTCACAACTTTCCACATTAATGAAGAGGAGTTAATGCAGATTTGTGAAGCATTAACGAAGAGGAGTTTATACAGATTTGGTGAAGGAATCACAATGTCCATCATCCGTTGAAGGAGCAACATAGAGGGTGGTACTTTGCTTTGGAAGTTGGAGCTTCCTAAAGGAGATATTGGTATCTCTCTAGTAGGTTGGTGCCTACGAATTTAGTTGTGGGAGTTGGTGCTTCTGTAATGTCCCCCCCTTCTCATCTGATCAGCTCAGTTGCTCATCACCTATTCTGGAGGCCCGTAGGCTCGTTGAGGTGAATTTAGGGTTTCCTTGCTCGGAGGCTTTGAGGCATTTCTTGGTGTTTACTATTTTTAGTAAATACTATTTTTGGCAGTGAATAGTTGTTTTCAGTTCTTTTTTAGTTGGAGCAGTTGCTTGGGTTTGAATTTTGGCTTTTAAAAGCATTATTTTGGTGAAATAATTCATTTCAAGGCAATATTGTTATAATTTCAAGTTGACCCCTTGGCCTAGTGTGTTAACTTTAAGTTGTGTTTAAAAGAGGGTCATGAAGGGGGACGCCTTCATAAAGGAGTTTTTAATTTTTTAATGAAGTTTTTGAATAGCTTGAAGTTGGACGCCACCTTGGAAGAGATTTATTACTTTTGAATTTGAAAATATTTCAAATGGCTTTTGGCGTCCCATTCTTGGAATTTGAAGAGTCACCTCTTTTTCCTTAAAAGAGAAGTTTCGCTCCAGCATTTGACATCCAATGTTTATGCTAATGTTATGTTTCAAAATGACAACTTGTTTTTCACATCGAGGGATGCTTACCTCCTAGTTCCAATCCAATTTCATGTTTGAAAGACAACACCTAGTTGGTTTTATTTGCTGCTTCTCATTCAGACTAGCAAATAGAGCTTCACAATTATGACTTTTGATGAAGTTTCAGATTTTAGAGTTGCTGTTGCATAGTCATGGCTGAAGGATGTTTTACTTGCAGCTCTTTTGTTGAATTTAATTCGGTTATGGGTATTTGTGCATAGTGTTTCTATGCTTGAGGCGACCCTACTTGTAAGTTTGCAGATTTTATCTTGCTGTTTCTGATTTTTAAGGTGAAAATCACCCCTCAAGAAGGCCATACCATGTTGGGATTGCCTTGGAATTCGTGCCAAAAGATTCTCTAAGTTTTGATGCAGTTTGTGGGTTGGAGATTGGGTGCCTACACCTTAGAATACTTCTGCAACTTATCTCGCATCATTTGGAGTGTTGGTTGTGTTGTGTAATTCAAGAAAAAAATTTACTAGCACATTTCAACTTCCAATGGGTTGGTGCTCACAAATTGAATGAAGGGTTGGTGCTTACAAACTTTGTAAAAAGAATTTATATAAAAGCTTAATTTGCTGTGGTTTTCTCTCGTAAGGGTTTCCACGTAAATCTTGGTGGTCTTGTGTTCTTAATTGTCAAAATCTCACATGGTTATTATTGTTATGATTAATTAAGTTAAAATTGGTAAAAGTTTGTATTATATTGATTCACCCCCCCTCTCAGTATAATTGTGTGCTCATTAGGGAAAAATGACATCAACATTTTTGCACAAAAGAAGGGTGAAGAGTAGTGCAGGCTTCCCTGGCAAATTTGATGCTTGTCCCAGACTTCTTGTTCATTTGACTTGCAGATTTGGATACCGATTTCCTTTGTCGATTTGTGTTTAACCTACGAATTCCCATGTGCTAGTAGAAGAGGGCCTTGATTTGCAATTCTTGCTGTGAGGGAGGGGTTTGTTTGGTGCGGATGACTGCAGGTTGCGGCTTGCGAGATGGCTTGCCTCCAAAAATTTGTTGGCCTACAACTCAAGGTCATGGTAGGTTGAGAGGCCGCGGTCCTCTTGGTCAAGATCGCAACAATGTCTTCCAGGCCATGGATCACAGCTTGTAAAATGCCTAACCCCAAACACCAAAGTGTGGCCACCAATTGCCAAATGCTTCCTTTGAAATGCAAATTGCACCCTCCTCAATGGAAAATCGCAGCCACAGTAAATCGCCACCTACAAAGAGCAAAAAATGGGCAACAAAAGGCTGTGGCTTTGCAAAATCGCCCTTCCTGCCAACTAGAGATTCCTCACGTGGGTAAAGCCAAGTAGAGAATTACACCAACATGGAGATTAGGACACCTCCAACCCAATTAGTCAATTTTCTCTTTCCTATTGTGAGTAGATGTGTAGGTCGACTCCCAACAACGCCTCAGAATGCTCTAGAAGCACCATTCTATCTTCTTGCAATTGTTAACTCACAACAAAAGAATCTAACAAAGTACAATAAATTCGTTCACATTTGGCCTGAACTATCTCCCCCTATGCTCTAATACCATATAGGAATTAGGAGATGATGTAGATAAAAAACAAGCACAAGTGAACAATGTCAAATATTGTATTTACTCGACCCAAATGTACAAATGAGGAAGCCTTGCATATATAGGCAAGGAAGAGGCAATCCACCTATCATGTGGATTGACAAGTGCCCCATGATGTGGCACAAATGAGAAGAGAGTATACCTGTTTGCAGCAATATCTACAATTAATTGTATGAATTTTTAAGTGATCTTGCATAGGATCACCCTCCTAGGTTCTACAAAGCCTGAAGTGCAGGGGAGAAAATTGCAAAATCCTTCTCCTGTTTGTTGGCCAGCCCCTTAGGACAATTAAATACAAGAATTGGCTATCCTTTAGGTTGTCTTAAGAATCAGCTGGGACATTAAAAAACACGAACACACCCCATAGGTGTAGTTGGACTGACAATGTTCGATTAATTTCAAAATGGATCATAGGGTAGAAATCTATGGATACAAAATTTGAACGAAATATAATGCAAATGATAAAAAATCTCCACCTTGGCTTCCCAAAAGGGTATCTTATATGCCAAATTGGCAGTTGGCTTATCTGTTACCTAAATAACATTTATCTTTACCTTTTTATAGGGAGTCTTTGTTTTGTGTTAGGACCATAGTTTCCATGTTTTTCTTAGCACCTTTGGAAGAGAGGGAGCAATTGGTCTTTTGTTGCCAATTGGCTGCACTCAGTTTTGTGAGCTTGGGTTAATAACTCAGGAGATTTGGCATTTTTTATTTACACCATTTAGGAACAATAGCAATTGGTCCTCCCAGTTCAATTGTGTTGTTTGTTTCCTTCTGGTCATATTCAATTTTATGACCCACACTTGCTCTGCTTACTTGGGTCATTCAAATTGCTTCTTTTAATGAGTTTACAGTGTGCATTCATACAGGATGATTATTTTCTTGGAGTCAGGTTTGGGCAACAGGTCTTGATATTTATGTGATAACCTGTGAGCCTTCCATTTATACTAAAATTTACTCTAGGCTCATATTTTGAGCCTGAAAAAATTGTCAATTGTGAGAGATAAGGGATCCTCTTACAGGCTGCCGTGCCTTTTTAACATGTTGCCATGCTTTTCCCCCTTTGTGAGTTTGTTTCCTCTGATTTTCTATTTCAAATCAGAGACTATATTTAAATATATTTGACAACCATGTGATGGTTGCAGGCAACCATTCTAAGGCCAGCTGCTATGATTGGCACAGAAGATCGCATTCTTAATAAGTGGGCTCAGATAGCAAAGAACTGGGCGGTACTTCCTATTATTGGAGATGGTTGCACTAAGTATAATTCAAGCTCTTTAAGAATCAATGACAATCTCAAAATTTGCTCGTAGACTAAAATTTATTATTTTTGAAATTCAAAGATTGTCTAATGGTGTTCTTCAGTGTTCATAGATTTAGATATGTTTTGACAGGCTTCAACCAGTTTATGTAATTGATGTTGCTGCTGCAATTATTGCGGCTTTGAAGGATGATGGGACTAGCATGGGGAAAACTTACGAATTAGGGGGGCCAGAAGTTTTCACCATTGAGCAGTTGGTATAAATTTTGCTGTACAATCACTCTGTAATACAATTTTTTAATCAATATATTTGATACTCATTTTCACTACAGGTTCAATTGATGTTTGAAACTATTCGAGAGGAGCCTCGTTACATTAAAATTCCCATCCCAATTGCTAGGGTATGAATCTTTTGCACCTAAGTTTTCTCAGAGTGATGTATTCCACAATGCGGCGGCCCTAATTTAAAATGGAAATGATTTGTTAATTCTGAAAGCATCCATAAACTAAATATTCTCCATGTTGCAGCTTCTTGCATCACCGAGGGAATTCTTGGTTAAAAGAGTCCCATTTCCACTTCCAACACCTGTAATTTTCAACCAAGATTATGTGGACTCACTTTCAGTTGATAATGTGGTCTCTCAAAATGGTACGTGTTTCTATTGTTATGTTCCTGCACTGGTAATCAAAATACACATTTCTGCTACCATGCAGCTTTCTATTAAGGAGTTTGAGATTCCAACAATATAAGATTCAGAGATTACTAGTAAAATATTGATACCGAAGCCTCTAATAGACTAATATTATGTGTACATCAATGATTGGCAGCTTTAACTTTCAGGGACTTAGGTATTATTCCTCGCAAGCTTAAGGGCTATCCTATTGATTATCTTTTGCAATATCGTTCTGGGGGTCCATCATATGGTGCAACTATTGGTGATCGTGTATCTGGTCCAGGATTTTAACATAATATTTTTTCTGTTAAATTTATATTGTAATTTCATTTCGTGCTCAAATAGTGTTGGTTTTGTTCACTAGGTGTAAGAAGCAAACTGCTTTTTGCAAGGTAAAGATGTTTTTTCAAAATTCAGCATTGTTTTATTTTGAGCCTCAGACCAGCAAAATACGTCAGTTTGAGCCTGGAGAATAAACATCTTATATCACAAAATAATTCAAAATTTGACTGTACTCGGAGTTTTTGCAGCCCTGCACCTTGTTTGGTGGATGTTGGTTTAAATGCTGCCATTTCTGGTTAATAATGAATTTTCAATGTACAAGTACGATTATGGTATGGTAGCAATTATAGATATAAAAACTACAGACATACATCTGAAATTTACTGTTTTAACTGTTTCTATAACTTACTTCCACTACACAGTAAAGAAATAAGATTTCAGTGTACAGAGTCTCATTATGCTGTGCCACTAATTATTGGTATATAATCCATATGAATGTATCTCTCATTTTTCACCTAGGGATTCCTATAACTTAGTTCCATCCTATTTAGAAGAACCGTACAATTGATCTGAGGTTTATTTCAGCCTTATTTCATTTGAAGGAATATCATTCAAGTTTACACCAGCTGAATTTGGATTTGACGAATTTAACATCCACAGTGACTTAAGGTGCGTAAATCTTTTGATTATTGGGTGGCGACAAAAGCCTTGGATGATGTGATTTCATGTTTGTGATACAATTGTTGGGAGCCAAGCAAAGCACCATAACATTGCCACATCGCACTATTGTAATTTTTTTTTTTTTTTTTTTCAATTTGCTATATTTATCCATTTAAATATTAATTTTATCTTCTAATGTAAAAAAATTATGGTTCGGCCCTAGGTATAACATAAATTTATGCAAACTTTTAATTGGATTTAGAATTAGGTGTTGCATGAATGTGGGTGGGAATGAGGTCTTATATAAACTTATTAGTTACATGAATTTGGAACCAGGAAATAACTAACCTCGCCTAGAGTCCGTCTTTGACAAGTTGGGAAACACTTGAACTTGAGTGTGCACAACTAGCCCAAGGGTGCTGAGACATAAGACAATAATTCAATTGATATGGAAGGGCAAATGATAGCAAAGCACCATAACATTGGCACATCCAAGTATTTAATTTTTTTTTCAATTTGCTATATTTATCCATTTACATATTAGTTTTATCTTGTAATGTTAAAGATTATGGTTTGGCTCTAAGGTATAACATAAATTTATGCAAAATTTTAATTGGATTTAGAATTAGGTGTTGCATGAATGTGGATGGGAATGAGGTCTTTTATGAACATATCAGGTACATGAATTTGGAACTAGGAAATGGTTAACCTCATCAAGAGTTTTGTCAATAACTTAATGTGCACAACTATTCTAAGACTTTGAGATTTCAATTGACAGAGAAGGGCAAATGATTAAAAAAGTAATAAGAATGAATATATGTATAATTTTCCTAATTTATGTCTAAGACCTTAAGATAGTTGTGCACAACTAGAAGGAATGAATATGTGTGTGTTGACACATCCCCACCTTATCCTCCCACTAGAGGGAAAGTCAAGTGATATGTAACAATTGCTCCCATCCCACTCATTGTTGCTTGAAACGCTATGGTTTTTGTCTTTGTCTATGCTTGCTTAGCTAATGTTTCTCAAAAGGGAGGAAATTTGGGACTTTAGATAAAGATAGAGATCGACTAAGTGAGCATAGACAAAGATAAAAACCATAACTTTCACGCAACAATGATTGGGATGGTAGCAATTGTTGAACGTATCACCTATCTCTCCCTGTAGTGAGTATAATGCATGTCTCTCTCTAATGGGAGGATAAGGTGGGAATGCCCTTGTATATAGTGTATATAATTGGATGAACACAATTCAACCCAACAATAATATGTTCAATTTTTTTTGCATATCACAAAATGAGCTCATAAAACTCCTTTATAGCATTTTCAGAATTTTTTCAAAAAATATAATTTAAAATCACTTTATAATTTAAATAAGCTTTATTATTTCAAAAAGTGATTTATTTTATTATTTAAACATTCTCGGCACTTAAAATCACTTAATTAGTGTCGGTTTGAGACTTTCAATTTTCATTCCAACGAGCAAAAGGTGTAACTTGGTTTTTCATAAAATTAGCAACTTTTGTAAAATTAATTAAATTAAATTCAAAAATTTGTGGAAACTATCGAATAACATTGGAATTGATGTTTGATTGCAATGGAGTGATGCCAATGATGAAGAATGAATATCAAGCTTGATCAGGTGACATTATAAATAGATGTTCTCTCTAAGAATATTGGAAAACACACCATAAGTCAAAATTCACCTCAAAAAGTGGCATAAGTGCCCTCAAGTCTAATTGAGCTCATTGGCAATAACAAATAATCCCTTTGACAAGGCTACTTTCATTGAGAAGGGTATAACCAACTGTAATGCCAGAGAAACCAAAAATAGGGACATTATAGTAACAACCCACTTGGTCTATTAACACATTTCTTTTAAATAAAATAATAAAGTACAATAGAATATTTATAAATCCTAAAAGTTAATGTGCATACTCTTTTGACCTAATTTAGTATTCAAGAAATAGTCCATTCAAGCCATCATGTCCAATATGGAGCATTCAACTTCATTAACCTATCTAGACTTTTTGTTCATACAAGACAAACTATTATATAATCAATTCAAATCGTTATTTTATGTAGTATGGGATATGCAACATAGGTAGGCATACAAGCTTATAAGGATATGA
>VDFB02057268.1:0-22049 GCA_007258455.2 Sequoia sempervirens
AATCACATCAACTTCAATCAGGAACACTAACTGAAGCCACATAAAAACTATCAGAACACAACTATTCATAACACGATTAGATTTTCATGCGGACCTCTGAAACTTTTAGTGGATAAACTAGATATACTCAACAATAAAATATTTAGTCCACAATTACTAATTATCAATGTACTGAGCAAAACACCTTCATGACCTTCACTATTCCATTGTCAACCTACAACTCTTTCTTTAAAATTTTTCTCAATATCCTCGACATATACAACCTACAATACATCAATGCTAATAGTGTTGACATCAATGACAACCACATATCAGTAGCACAACCACAACATCCAACAATCTCCCCCTTTGGAATTGATGGAAACACATGATGTGAAAAACACCATCAATGTAACTAAATGTTGACACTTACTCCCCCTTAGACTCTAACTCATTTTCTCCTCAACTTCTTCCACATGATCTTTTCCCCACAAGGCTCTTCTCCCAAGATAATTCATAATTTTTCACATGACTCTTCTCCTCATGTTGTTTTTCACATTTCTCTTCTCCCCCTTTGACATCAATGGAAAATATAAGCATTATCTTTCCACATAGAAGCTCTGAACCACATATCTACACATCTGACTACTCCCCCTGAGTAGCAGCCACGAAAACATCAATATGGATCAGAACATAGTTATGAAGCACACATATTGATGTAAGTAAATGCATCTCTAGTTCTTATTAGGAGGGGTAATCACCCCTAGCATCCCTCTGAGATACTCAAAATTATCCTTTGGCAATGACTTGGTGAAAATATCTGCAATCTATTCTTTGGTAGGCACATACTCCAGTTTGACTTCTTTCTCACTCACTTTCTCCCTCAGGAAGTGAAACTTGATTGATATATGCTTGGTCTTAGAGTGTAGCACCAGATTCTTTGATATGTTTATTGCACTTGAGTTTTCATATTATATGACAATAGGCTCATCATATACTACTCTGATATCTTTCAACATCTGTTTCATCCACAAAACTTAAGTACAATTATTGGTAGCAACAATATACTCTATCTTAGCAGTAGATAGGGAAATGGAATTCTTCTTTTTACTCAACCAAGACACCAACTTCTTCCCTGGGAAGAAGGAACCACCACTAGTGCATTTTTTTCATCTACATCTCTTGCCCAATCCACATCAGTATAGTAACTCAAGGTAAGATCATCATCTTTAGGATACCAAAGCCCAAAATGAACTATTCCTTTTAGGTATCTAAAAATTCTCTTTATAATAGTCACATGAGATTCTTTCGGATCAGCTTGATATCTAGAAACCATACACACAACATTCATGATGTTTGGTTTGGTATGAGTTAAGTAGAGAAATATGCCAATCATTGACCTGTATCTTGTTTGATTTTCCTTAGGAGAATCATCATTCTGTGTTAACTTACATCCTGTTACCATGGGTGTACCAACAGGCTTTGAGTCTTCCATGCCAAACTTCTTCAACAACTCTCTCACATATTTGGACTGAGATATGAAAATCCCATTGTCTAATCGAGTGACTTGCAATCCCAGAAAGAACTTCATCTCTCCAATCATACTCATTTCAAATTCACTTTTCATTTCATCAACAAACTTCATACATAGATCATCATCACCTCTAAAAATAATTTCATCAATAAAGAATTCAATAATCAACTCTTTATCATGATCCAACTTAAAATACAAGTTGTTATCAGTAGTACCTTTATTGAATCCAAGCTTTATTAAGTATTTATCCAATCTAGCATACTAGGTTCTAGGAGCTTGCTTGAGTCCATACAAAGCTTTCTTCAATTGGAAAACCATGTCTTCCTTATCAATTAGTTGAAATCCATCCAAATGTTCAACATATGCCTCTTCTTCTAACTCACCATTTAGAAAGGCCGACTTCACATCCATTTGATAGAATTTGTAGTTCTTATATGCGGCATAAGCAAGAAATAATCCTATAGCTTCAATTCTGGCAACAGGGGCAAAGGTTTCTTCAAAATCAATACCTTCCATTTGTGAATACCCTTTACGTACCAGTCTTTCTTTATTCCGAACCACTTCACCTTGTTCATTCAGCTTATTCTGAAAGACCCATTAAGTACCTATCACATTTTTATCTTTAGATCTAGGAACAAGAATCCATGTATCATTCTTTTCAATTTGCATCAGTTCTTCCTTCATAGCTTCCATCCAATGTTCATCATTACAAGCTTTATTGACATTGTTAGGCTTAGTCTTGGAAATTAGACAATAATCTTTTGCAATCCTTCTTCTAGTCTACACACCTTTATTCTTATCTCCTATAATTTTATATTCAAAATGAGTTAGCTTTACATACCTCAAAATTTTAGGATTCCCTCGCACTTCTAGTTCTTTTGTTCTTTCTTTTGCACTTCCACTTGTCTCTCCTTCCTAACTTGATTTATCAAAGTGATATGAAATTGATTTTGTGTTTGAGCATTCTTCCCTTTGACTGTACTATCTGTCTGTTCATCTGAATCATATCCATAGTATTTGGATGATCTAGCAGAGTCCTCATCAACTCTTACATTTGCACTTTCAACCATTTTTCTCAATCTTTTATTATAGCACCGATAAGCCTTGCTTTTAGTAGAGTAACCTAGAAAGATTCCTTCATCGCTCCTTGCATCAAACTTTCCTATGTCCTCATCTCTCTTAATATAACACTTGCTTCCAAAGATCTTGAAATATTTAATAGTAGTCTTATAACCAAACCATAGCTCAAAAGGAGTCTTACCGAAAATACCATTGACATTTATCTAGTTTAGAGTGTACACAATAGTGTTTACAACTTCTCTCCAATAGACGTGAGGCACATTTCCTTCCAACATCTTTGTTCTAGTAGCATCTAGAATTGTTCTATTCTTTCTCTCTACAACTCCATTTTGTTGAGGGGTTTAGGGAGTAGATAATTTTCTTTTGATTCCATGCTCTTCATAGAAAGAATTGAACTCTCGAGAGGTGAACTCACCACCTCTGTCTAACCTTAGGCATTTGATCTTTAGACCCATCTCATTCTCTACCATAGATTTGAAATTTTTGAACTTCTCTAATGCTTCACATTTTTCTCTTAAGAAAGCAACCCATATCATCCTAGAGTAATCATCAATAAGCAACATGAAGTACCATTCTCCTTGTAGAATTTTGATTCTAGAGGGACCACACAGATCGGTATGCACCAACTCCAGTACTCCATTAGAATGATGATGTTTTCTCCAAAAAGAAACTCTAGTCTATTTTCCCATCTAACTACTTGAGTGGAGCTTACCTTGAAAATGTTATCAAAATTCACATGACACAACCTCCTATGCCATAACCAGCTTTCATCTACTCGAGCAATTAAACAACTTTCATTAGCATCATTCAGGTGAAAAATATTACCTCTTATCTTTGTACCTGAAGCAATTACATTTCCAGAGCTTCCAAGTATCCTCCATCTTCCATCATTGAATTGAATATTGTAACCCTTGTCCACCATCTATCCAACACTCAATAGGTTATGCTTCAATCCTTCAACATAAAGGACATCATCAGTGTTATGTTTACCACCAAGACAAATAGATCCCCTACCACGAATCACACCAGCATTGTTATATTTGAATCTTACAACCCCACTATCATATTTCTCTAGACTCAAAAATTTTCTTTTATCACCAATCATATGATGTGAGAATTTGTTGTCAGTAACCCACTCATCCTTTTCTTCAATTCATGATGCAAAATCTTTCTCAACTTTAGCAGATTCAACAACCACGAGACCATTTTCCTTCATAGCAATGACAACCCATTCATCTTCATTTCCATTTCAATTTTCTTTATCATATTCTTCGTCAGTCACACCTTCTTTAGCATAATAGAATTCCTTTTGAAATCTAGGTTTGTTAGGCTTAGACCTAGGAACTCTTTTAGGACCACTTGAAGCAAAATGACATATTTTACTACAAGAGAAACATTTAACATGAAACTTTCCTTTATACTTACCTTGTCCTCTACCTTATATCTTCACAATTAGTGCTTCCAACTCTTCTACCTCTCTTTCTTCATCTTCAAGCTATTTCATCTCTTCCTCATACTTGAATGTCTTTTTAGAACTTTCTCCCAGATCATATCTTTGCTTGTTTCTTTTGGATATAGAAGCCTTAAATGAATAGTTAGTCTTGGGGGCAGAATCACCAAATTCACTCAACTCAAAGGCAACAAGTTTACCAATCAACATATCTCTTGTCACATTTGTTATTGTTCTAAGCTCTTTAATAGCATGATCCTTTGATTTGTAAGAGGGAGGAAATGATCTGAGCACTTTAGCTACAATTTCTTGTTCATCCAGGGTACCATCGTCACATCTAATACCATCACAAGTTCATTTACTCTTTGCATAAAAGAAGAAATATTTTCATCTTCACCCATCTTCAAAGTTTCATACTTTCCTTTCAAACTCTATAGCTTAGCCACCTTCACAAGTGCATCTCCTTCACACAAAGTCTCAAGCTTCTTCCAGATCTCATGAGTTGTCTTCAGATCCATCACATTTGTCATTTTCAAATCTGTTATAGCACTCAACAAAGCTTCAATAGCCCTAATGTTAATCTCAGCCTCTTTAGTCTCACCAAGAGTGGAAGGACCATTTTGAGGAATAACATATTTGTTCTTTGTAATCTTCCAGAAGGGTTCACCAATACACCTCAAATGACACCCCATTCTAGCTTTCCACAAAGAGTAGTTTGTTCCATCGAATCTAGAACTGTCCTTATATGAGGCCATCTCAGATCACCTCAAGCTTTTAAACTTCTTCAGAGGAACCTACTTTGATACCAATTGTTGGAAAAAAAAGGACAAACAACAGAGAGGGGGGATGAATCAGTTGTCACAAAATATTTGAACTTTTCAAACTTAACTTAATCTCAGATCTAATGAATGAATAGTAAACCACAAAAAATCAACACATTAGACTCATAGAGAACAACAAGATTTTTTTTATGTGGAAACCCTATTAGGGGAAAAACTATGGTGGATGTCAGTCCACAATATTATACCCTATTAAAAGTATAATAAAAAATAATGGGAATGCACATGCATTTAGGCACACTGCCTAGAGCTCACTGCTCAAATGCAAGAGGGCTCACTACCCAAAGAAGACACATTATCTTACAATAATTCAGATTAGATCCGTAGGGTATGAACTGAGAAAATAGCTTCTACAAAATCCTGATTATAGTTTTAGTTAAGCACAAAAACACTCCTTCACACTTTGCTCAAACTTCTTCACACTCCGCTCTACAATCGAATGATTAGATCACTATTCACACACTTTCTCTTTCTCTAGCTCATCTCCTTTTCTTAACTTCACACAAACAACCACTCTTATATATCCACAACATGGAATTGTATCAACAACTTCATTGGCCAAAATATAAAACATATACAAAATGTCAGCCCAAATTTACAAGTAAATCTTCAATGTGAATCAAACACCGATGACCACAACATAATGAAGACTTAAAAAAATATCCTCGAGCACGCAAAACATTCAAATTTTAGCCTCCAAGGATCCACAACACATTACAACTATCATGTCGACCAAGAACATAAAAACCCAAACACACAAGAGAAAAATCACCGACCGCGAGCACATAGATCAATGCAGACATGCAATAAAGATAGAGGATGATCTAGAAACATCCACAAGACTCATAAATCATCAGAGAATCATCCACAGTAACTTAAATTACTAGAATAAATTCAAATTCAATCAGGAACACTAATTGAAGCCACAAAAAAATATTAGAACACAACTGTTCATAACACGATTAGATCTTCATGTGGACCTCTGAAACTTTTGGTGGATAAACTATATATACTTAGGAATAAACCCTTTAGTCCACAATGACTGATCATCAACATACTGAGAAAGAAAACTTCATGACCTTCATTGTTCCACTGTCAACCTGCAACTCTTTCTTTAACAATTTTCTCAATATCCTTGACATATACAATCTACAATACATCAATGCTAATAGTGTTGACATCAATGACAACCACATATCAGCAAAACAACCACAATCTCCAACACCAAAAATCCTGAGAGAAAAGAAAGAATGGAGGTGATGTTGTGGCCTACAAAATATGATGAGATGTAAATGTGGTAATGTTGTCACACATGCGAGGGACAACACATAAGCACCACAACATCACAAAGAAAGCAAAGAAGAAACATAAAAAGAAAGAAAAAACAAGGACATAACAAACAAGAGATAGGGGGATTTGATATTTTGAGGGAAAAGCTACTCATAAATATAGATAAATAGATATAATAATATATAAATGAATTTTCATCAACCCCCTATTACATTAGACCATGTGAAGAAGGCCCATGAAGACAAAATGAAAATAAAAAATTGGGTCAACATGGAAGGGAGGCCTAAACACCCTTAACACTTTGCATCATCCCCTATTGTTGAAAATTAGTACATGAAAAAGAGAAGAATGATGTGAAAAATAGAGGAAGTTTTATGACATAAAAAACACTCTTGTATCCAAGCACCTACAAGGGTGACAAGGGTCATCCAAGAACATATACAACAAGCATGAGGGAGAACAACATACACACATAATCTAATCTATAGATAAAGAAGAGGCATCCCCTATTCTTCATCAACCAAGAGGTCGTCGTTCTACCAATCTAGATGATCATAAGGGGAGGGCAGACTAGCCTACAAGGGAGGTACCCTCAAACCCTCCTACAACAAAATCCAAGGAAGAAGGCCCCTCAAGGTCTTCTCCACTCAATTCCTATGACATGCATGTCAACGATCTCACAAAAATCACTGATAGGGTGAAGACATCATCTATAGAGTTGAACATGAACTTTATAGGAGTGCCATGCATCAACTTAGTAGGCAATGGAGGCATCACCCAATAACTACTACTAGCCCAATTGAATGATTCAAGAGTAGTGATGAGCTCTGGGGATATTATGGTTGCCTTTGTCACTAGGACGACACAAGCCAATGCATAATCACCTTCCAAAGAAGGAAAAACCTTCTTCGAACCCCCATTGCAAGCAGGGTCATCCTCCATATTTTACTTCATCAAAGGATGTGAAATCCCCAGAGATGATGCAGAGGGTGTGGAGGAAGAGGAGAACACTATGGTGGACACCACCGAGGTATTCAACATGTCCACAGGTTTAGAAAAGTGTGAGATATCTCGAAGGGAATTTAGCAGGAGAGGCTCAACCAAAGGAGCAATGAATACTTGCACCCTCTTCAGGTGAGGATCGTCCATTCTCTCAGGGGAGCCAAGAGAAAGACTAAGGTGGGGGGAACTGAAGTAGAAAGAGAAAAAGAGGAGGACACAATAGAAGATTCCAAAGTGAGATCTACTAGCTCCTCTTCCTTCTTCTACAAGGTAGCCTACTCAGTGACCAAAGCCTTCCTCTGACACTTAAACTCATGTGAAAGGAGGTTTCTATGACTCTAGGAGTTAGAGGCTGCAACTTGAGAAGGGATGGAAGACTCATGTTCAACCATCAGAGTATCCATCACAACTTCTTTCAATGAAGGGAGAGACTCCTGGATGGTAATAATAGGATGAGATGGAGAAGATGATAGCATAACAACAAGGGGAGTAGACTCAAGTGCCTCAGTGACGAGCCTCTTCCCATTCACTACCTTAGAGGTAGAAGTAGTAGGAGGCCACAAAGGTTGATACATGGAGGATGCTCCATGGGGACTCTTCCCTTTACCATACAAAAAGTTTTGAGGAATTTTGGGTAAGACAAGAAGTTCAAACGCTAGATGCTTTAGCTTTTTGCAAGTGAGAACCATTGGACTCCCCAAAAAATACATAGGAGTAGAAGTCAATGGTGCCATAGGAGGGAAAGATGAAGTAGTAGGTAGGACAACATAAGAAGAAGAGGAAGAGCCCTGGGTGTGAGCAAGCTTCCCCTTCCCCTTTTGAGAAGAAGAGGTAGCTTTTTGCTGCATTACAGAGTGGGTCATTTTCAACTACCCCTTGTTGTACTTAATGTAGTTTCAATAAAGTAGGTATGTTCTAGGAGGAAGCGGACCAACCAGGGTGAGCCAAAAATGGTCCAAGGAATAATCCCAATAGGATACCAATGGTTGATACCTAATATTGTGTAGGACATGCACAACGCCTTCATGAGAGAACTTCAAACATTTGTGAATAACAAAAGAGATTTTGTTCATGGAAGCTAGCCAAGGGATGCCCAACTTCACCCTAAATAGATCAGATTTCTGAATAACATCAAAAGAAGTATCCATAACCCTAGGTCCTAATAGGATGGAAATATTTATAGAACATTATGAACAAGAGAGAGGTCATCATGCATACATATAACAACTTTTGTCTTCTCATATTTCTCCCTCTATAAAGAATTTAACAAAAGAGTCTCTTGTATGATAACATTCACATGACTCATGGGGTCAACTAGAACTCTTGTCACAATGTTCCCATTGAGGCTAGCAGGAATATTTAGGGGAGAAGATTTGTTATTTGTGGGTAAGTCATGTGAGGTGAAAGTCACACTTGGCGAGCCAATCGTAGGCTAAGGGGGAGGACTAGGAGTGAATAGAACCATATTTACGTATGTTGAGGAATTAGGAGAAGCATCAAAAGGATCAATAATTGAGTTAACAGAGTGAGACATAAATGGGTTCGTATAAATTTGTAACTCACTATTTTCCTTTTCCATTGAATTATTCACATTTTGATTCTTACCATCGAGATAGATAGTACCATCATCGATGTGGTCCTATATCTCATGATGCAGGCACATGAAACGTTCAGTATTATTCCTGTGGATACAATGCTATTGGAAGAATGCATTTCCATCATACCAATCAAGATAATTCTCCCTCAAAGGTCGAGGATCTTCTAATGTTATAATCTTATCCTTCAATAACATTTATAGAATAGAAGAATAAGATTCAAATAGTTTAGTAAACTCTCTATTATGTTTGATTCCCTGATCATTAATCATGACAACTACATTTGCAACATAATTTCCTTTCCCAAATATTGATATGATAAATCTTCCTTCAGAATGGGAGTGTGAGAAGATCCCCCAAACTGAACAACCATCTGCTGGTACTCTCATAATGTAGCACACAGATGTGTGAAAGAAGGATATTTCATCAAGGCAAATTTCTCCTACCAAGATCGCCATAGGTTGCATATGAATATCTCTTGTACATCTGAGTCAGGTAGCAAGTAAGATATTTATGAAAAGAGTGCTTGGTATCACACAATGAAATCAATGATCTTCTCATGCTCTCCTTGCTTACATCAAACAAGATCTAAGAAGGTCATCTTCAGATCGATGTTAGCCTAGAATTGCCAAAGAAATTGATTTAAAATTTGATAAAATGAAAATATATAATTTGAAGGCAAGGAATAGTACCATTCAAGTGTTTTATCCTTGAGAGAACAAGGGAAGAATTTTTCCATCAGAGCATCATAGTGGAAGAAATTTGTGCACATCACGTTAAAACTAGATACGTGTGTTTGAGGATCCCCTTTACCACCATATTTCTCAAACTTAGGAATCTCCATACCCTAAGGGAAAGGAGTGTTTAATATTGCAAAGATAGGGGGTTGTGTTGGAAGAAAGGCTAGAAGATGGGTTGAGAAAAATCCTGGGATAGGCTTGCTAACTAGTTTTGCATCTAACCCATGTGTTGAAGAAAAGCATTCAAAATAGGGTCATTAGACAATTTCAAACCAGTAGAGCCAACACTAGGGCCACCATAGTACCCACCTCCAGAATCGCCTCCCAAGCCCCCTCTGGAGCTTCCACCATAACTACCATCATGGCCCCCACTAGAGCCACCACCGGTTCCACGACTGTGACCACTACCAAATCCACCATTATGATAGCCACTGGTGCCACCACTACCAAAACCACCACCACCCACCCCACTAGAGCCCCCACACACCAAGAGGAGTGAAGCTAAAGCCAAGGAGTATTCTACTCACCTTGATTGTGTGGGATTTTTGAGGAGTAGAAAATTTTTTGTTCGAAGGGCCTATTTTGTCCATGCATACAGATCTTGTAGGCATTGAGACACCTATCTGTCTCTCATAGGCATCAAGTACCATCCCTTGGGTAGTACCCAATTTAGTGTTATATGAAGGGATGTATGCTTCCATTAGATCAATGAGGCCACATATGAATTCTATTTATGTCTAATCTTTTCCTAACATGTATCTCACTTCATTAATAATCCTTGCTGCTCTTTCCATATTTGGTACTTTCTCCAAGTGATTTCTGAGACCTAACAATCTTCTGCCTAGTGTCATAAGGTGTTCTACAAGAATGTGTACAACATCATCCTCATCCATGGACAAGGTTGTAGGGGATGTTGGAGGAGTGGGTACATGAGTGGTCTCATCAACGAAACCCATCTCGGCTGTTGAAATCTCCTCTTGAGAAAGATGACCAGTAGTAAAGCCTATGGTAAAGTTGGAAGTGACCTTCATCATTTCTATTTGTAAGTGTCACAAAATTCTTTTGAAAATGTATGCAGAGGTTGTAGGCTGGGTTGTGATGCTCAAAAAACTTCACAACACCAAAGTGTGTAACAGTCATCGAATATGATGGAGAGAATATCAACACAATGGAATGGATAGATGTTGTTCACATCAGGTTCACCAAAATGAAGAGGAAGGGGACTGACCACTCATCGACTCTAGGTCACAAAGAGCTGAGAGTTGAAGGTTTCCCTAATCTACCTCAAGTTGGACAAGTATTTAGGATAGTTTCTTGATGCTAAAGGTAGAGAATGAAGAGCACTCTTAATGCTTTCATCAATCTACTAGCTTGAAATTTGTTTGGACTAAGCGCGAGCATTTATGGAACCCATACTACGACTCTATCAACTCTCTACTAGAAGACAAAATGTGCAACATGGATGAAAATGTGATACGCTAGCATCTCACAAGTCTTCTATCATTTGTATGAACATATAGTGAAAAAGGACAGTTATAGATACTAAAAACCTACTAACAACTTAGCTACTTGAATTTTGAAGTGATGACGAAACAAGAAATGATAGAATAATTGATATATTAAGAGAGATGCTATAAGAAGTGACAAGAATGAGAAAGGTAAGAGTTCAACTCACAAAAGATCTAATTCTCCTACAAGCTCCACACGAACAAGTACCTGCACACAGTAGAGCAAGGAAAAATGTTGGGGCTATTTCGGGGCTTGCCGTAGTCAAACCCCCATTTTGGTGTTTCCACCTCCATGGATAGCTAGATAGATTGAGAAACAAAAATGCAATAAAGAAACCATGCTGGAAAGGAAAGGATACCAAATACTACAAGAATCACTATGGTACTCAAATCCAACAACTATGCAATAGTAAGAAAATAATACCACTCTCAACCAAAGGAACTCAAGGCTAATGAGTGAGGAATGCAAGCTCACAACCGTGGAAAATTCAATGTGATTGTAGTGACACTGGAGGAAGTCTTGCAAGACATAGAGTTGTAGCTTTTGTGGTAGATGTGAAGAATATTGTGATGTTGGAATAGTAGAGTTGAGAGTGCCAAGTGAATGGGATACAAACAAAGGATATAAAATTACATTGTTGGGTTTGATTTTTCTAAGGTGAAGGGTGTAAAAGGGGAACTTGCAAGTGGGTATAAAATCACACAGGTATATAGTTAGAATAGAATATGATTTGTTACTATTTAGATGGTATAATAAAGATGAAGTCAGAGAATATCCAAATTAATAATCTACATTTAGGTTTATTGTGACCAAATAGATGGTGCAGGAGCACCATTGAAGAATTTTTTTCCATTTAAGGTTTTGAGATCTAGACTTTAGAAATTAGGATCTTTTGTATTAGAATAAGGTCATTAAGACCATTTGATGATGTATTAATTCATTGGTAATGTGGTTTAGGTGTCTAGTTGGTCAAACTGGAAAAATGTGCAAGAAATGCAAAGTTGTTTAGTGAAATGATGTAAAGTGTCAAAAGTTGTAAATTTGCCTTATTGAAGGAATTTGAAGAGTCAAGTAAGTTTAAAAGGCAATTAGGAAGTTACAGTTTTTTTTTTGAGGAAAACAAGTTTAAAAAGGTGTAAGGAACTCAAATAAAGGTTGTTGAAACCATTTGAAGATTGAAGATTGAATAAAGTTTGATTTTTCTCCATTTTTTTGTGTTTCCTATTGAGCAATAGTTTGTACAATATGTGCAGTAGTCTATTGATTCAAATTTGTGTTGTATTGTATTGTATATTGTTTCTTCATTCTTTTGAATCCATTTTTAAGGCACCACATTAAGTTTTGAGCATTTAATCTCTATTTTTCTTAGAGCAGCCAAAAAATAGGGTATTTGGGGTTTTGAAGTTTTAAACATGTATTAAACCTATTCCATCTTTCTATTTGGATTGTTTCTTGGTGGAATGGGTATAATCCATTAGAGGAAGGTGTGAGAATGGTTTATTTATGTAGGGGAGGTCTAGAAAAGAGATGGGTGTGAATCCCTTAGTCTAAAACTTGAAGGTTTCCAAGTGAAATTGGAGGTTTTAGTGTGTCAAATTGATTTTTTGAATTGGTCAATGTAATTTTGTGATGAATTAAGCTTGTTCAGGTCAAATAGGTCCTATTTGAAGTGATTGTGGGTTTTTGAAAGGTTGGGAAGTGTGAGAACCAATAAGCCCTATGGTTTTTAGGCTTATAGAGAGGGTTTTATGGTTTTGCTATTAAATGATTGTGTCTTTGAGATCTGATGGTGGAATCTTAAGTTTTAATAGGTATTGAGTGCTGCCTCAAGGTTTCAAGAGTTTTGGAAATTTTTTGAAGGTGGTCTCTTTGGAAAAGTGGGCTAATTTGAGCCCTAAAAGGCATGGAAAACCTGATTTGAGCAATTTGTTAGAAAATAACCATAGGTGAATTGATGATATTTTTTTATGCTCTATAATGGGTCCTTGATGTGAGTTGAGTTGTGGACTGAAAGGAAGTGTTAGTGAAAAGATACCCGATCTAGTGGTTTCCCAATGCTACAAGGGAAATAGTGGATTTTGGTGAATTGTGGAGATTCTGATGAGAATGTGATTTGTTAGTCATGATTGCAAGTTGAAATTGTGTTGAGTGTTTTTCAAGCCTCCCCTTATTGCATCAAATTGGTATCAGAGCGAAGGTACCAGATTCCTATAGAAGAAAGTTGAAGATTGTGAAAGAAAGCTTGGAAGGTGAAGAGGCAAGATTGTGAAGATGCCTCCTAAGGGAAGCATAGTGGCAAGAAAGATGGATGAGCAGGATAGAAAAATAGAAGCCTTGAGAAGAGAGATGGCAGCATTGAAATCAAGGACTAAAATGGATCTGGATGAAAGTGATACTAAAGAAGAAGAGACTTCCAATGAAGAGGAAGAGATGGATCCAAATGTTGTAAGGATGTTGAAGCTTTTGAAGGATATGAAGAAATATGGACATAGAAAAATGGATGTGCCTATGTATGGGGGAAAAATAGATGGAGAAGAGCTCTTGGATTGGATAGGGGCTTTGGATAACTATTTTGATAGTGAGGATATTGATGAAGAACACAAAGTTAAGAAGGCCAAAACTATATTGAAAGGACATGCCATGTTGTGGTGGAACTTTGTACAAGATGAAAGGGAGAGAAAAGGAAAGAACAAGATCACTTATTGGGAGAGAATGAAGGAAAAACTGAAAGGTAAGTTCCTTACTTGTGATTATAATGTTCAACTACTTAAAAGATTACAAAATATTAGGAAAAAAGAAAAAGATGTGCAAACATATACTGAAGAATTCTATAGGCTAAGCATAAGAACTAAGCATGAGGAGGACGAGGAAGAAAGAGTATCTAGGTATCTCAATGGCCTAAGGTATAATATTCAAGATGAAATTAGTCTATTGGCACCAAAAATAGTTGAGAAACATTTTCAAATGGAAATAAGAGTAGAAGAGAAACTCAAGAGAAGACAAGATAAAATAGTAAGAGGAATAGGTAGCACCATGAGAGGAAGAGGATCTTTCTTTACTCCAAGACAAGCAACTGAAAATCAACAAGAACCAAGTAAAATAGATGAACAAGTTGCAAACTTTAGAGGTGGATATAGAGGCACAAGGGAAAGATTTGGAGGTGGAAGAAACTCTAACACTTTTGAAAGTAGATGTTATCATTGTCAAGAATATGGTCATTTTGCTTGGAAGTACCCTAAGGAGGCTAGTTCATCAAGTGGAGGAGAAAGAAAACCAGATAGAAGAGCTCAAATAATTCAAGAAGAAGAAGTTGAACGTAGTTCAAGTTTAAATAAATTGATTGCAATGGTTGAGGTTGGAGAGATGATGATGAAGAAACAAATTTTAAAGACTAAAAAGGAGGAAGAGCTGCTTCAAAGGATAGCATTGTTTAGAACAACCTACAGATGTAAGAATAAGGTATGAAAAGTCATTGTTGATTTAGGTTGTACAGATAATATTGTGTCTATTGAGATGGTAAAAAAATTGCATTTACAAAGAGTACCTAGAAAAAATCCATATAGGGTTTCATGGTTTAGTGAAAATCATTCTTTTATGGTGAGTGAACAAGCAAGGATTGAATTTTAGATAGGTCCATGTAAAGATGAAGTGCTTTGTGATATACTACCCATGAGTTGTTGTCATCTATTGTTAGGAAGGCCCTAGTAGTTTGATAGGTCAACCTTGCATAATGGTAGACAAAAAACATACACCATAGAAAAATATGGGAGAGTATGTTTTAACTCCATTGGTTGAGGTTCTAGAAGAATATGGTGAGATTATCATGTTTTGGAGAAAAGAGTGTGTGAATGTAGAGGAAGGAAAGAACAAGAGTTTAGAATCCAATGCAATGCTTGGCAAAGATAGGATAGTAGGAAGAAAGCATGAGAATGACTTGCAGCCAAGTGGAAAGAAGAATGTATTTGTGTGGACAAATAAAGTGGAACAAATTGTATCTCAGACTAGTAAAGTGCAAAGTGAGTGTGAAAGGCCTTTGGAAAGGAAGGGAAGAAGTGCTTGCATCATGGTGGGGACAGTCAAGTGTCCTATAATAGAAAATAAGGTAAAAAGATAGTTAAAAGTCATTATAACAGTGATTGATGGTGTTGACAAGATAGTAAAAGAAAGGACAATGGTTTGCGAGAGTAATGGTACAATAAATCATGATGATAGTATGACAAAGGACAAGAAGGTTGCTATACAGTGAATTGGTAGTCCAAGGTTGACAGTACAGAGGTCTATAGGGATCAAAAGACAATGGGAAAGGAGATAAATGTTGGTGAGGTAAAAGGACAGTTGAGGGATGATAAGATTTATGAGACAGTTGGTAAGATAGTGTATAAAGCAAGTACAAGTCTGACAAATACCATTCAATGTAATGGTACAACAAATAAGACAAAGGCAGGTCTGATAAGGACTGGTAAATGTAAAAGGACAGTGGACAAAGATAAAGTTATAAAAAAGAGGCTAAAGGAAAGTGGAATGAGAAAAAAATTGAGGAAAAATTGATGACAGATGTTGAGAGAGTGAGTACAGATGGAAATGCAAATGTGACAGCAAGATTTGAAGATGGAAAAGTGGAGAAACACCCCACAACACAGGAAGGATAGTTAGAACAAAGAGCAAGTGAAGGTGAATTCAAGAAGGATGCTAAGGGAAGTGAAGATCAAGGACAAAACAAATTTGATGAAGATCAAGGATTGAAACATGAAGAATACAAAGGAGGACATGTGACATTCATCTTTCCAAGAGACTTGGAAAAGTTTCAAGATGGGGTGTATGGTGCAGGAGCACCATTAAACAAGTTTTGTCCATTTAAGGTTTTGAGATCTAGACTTTAGAAATTATAAATTTTTGTATTATAATAAGCTCATTAAGACCATTTTATGATGTATTAAGTCATTGGTAATGTGGTTTAGGTGTCTAGCTGGTCAAATTGGCAAAATGTGCAAGAAATGCAAAGTTGTTAAGTGAAATGATGTAAAGTGTCAAAAGTTGTAAATTTTCCTTATTGAAAGAATTTGAAGAGTCAAGAAAGTTTAAAAGGTAGTTAGGAAGTTATAGCCATTTTTTTTTATGAAAACAAGTTTAAAAAGGTGTAAGGAACTCTAATAAAGGTTGTTGACACCATTTGAAGATTGAAGATTGAATAAAAGTCTAATTTTTCTCCATTTTTCTGTGTTTCTTATTGTAACAACAATTTGTATGATCTGTACAAAAATCTATTGATTGAAATTTGTGTTGTATTTTAGTTTAGATTGTTTCTTCATTCTTTTGAATACATTTTGAAGGAACCACATTAATTTTTGAGCATTTAATCTCTATTTTTCTTAGAGTGGCCAGAAAATAGGGTATTTGGGGTTTTGAAGTTTTAAACATGTATTGAACCCATTCCACCTTTTAGTTTGGACTGTTTCTTGGTGGAATGGGTATAATCCATTAGAGGAAGGTGTGAGAATGGTTGATCTATGTAGGGTAGGTCTAGAAAAGAGATGGGTATGAAGCCCTTGGTCTGAAACTTGAAGGTTTCCAAGTGAAATTGAAGGTTTTAGTGTCTCAAATTGAGTTTTTGAATTGGGTAGCATAATTTTGTGATTAATTAAGCTTGTGCAAGTGAAATAGGTCATGTTTGAAGTGATTGTGGGTTTTGGAAAGTTTGGGAAGTGTGAGAACCATTAAGCCTTAGGGTTTCTAGGCTTATAGAGAGGGTTTTATGGTTTTGCTAGTAAATGATTGTGTCTCTAAGATCTGATGGTGGAATCTTAAGTTTTAATAGGTATTAAGTTCTTCCCCAAGGTTTCAAGAGTTTTGGACAAGTTTTGAAGGTGGTCACTTTGGAAAAGTGGGCTAATTTGAGCCCTAAAAGGCATGGAAAACCTGATTTGAGAAATTTGTTAGAAAATAACCATAGGTGAATTGATGATATGTTGTTATTCTCTATAATGGGTCCTTGATGTGAGTTGAGTTGTGGACTGAAAGGAAGTGTTAGTGAAAAGATACCCGATCTAGTGGTTTCCCAATGCTACAAGGGAAATAGTGGATTTTGGTGAATTGCGGAGATTTTGATGAGATTGTGATTTGTTATTTGTGATTGCAGGTTGCAATTGTGTTGAGTGTGCTATATTCCTCCCCTTATTGCATCAATAGAAAGGGTAAGTCTTCTATCTTGCATAGTTGAATGTTCCAATCTTATAGTTCTAGGTCAAGAGAATTTTCAAGATAATAATATAGGTGTTTATTAAGTTATATATAATCAAGCTAAAATATATAATTTTAATTATGAGGAAGACATAAGTGATTGATAGCTCAAGTGACAAAGAGGATTACACTTCTCACACACCATTGGAAATTCTATAAACAACCCCTATTAAATAATCATTGGATAATTTGGCTTATTCTTCTTTTACACCTACCAAATTTGAAGTGTTCCCTTTGGAGATGTTCAGGAGTCAACAAAAATAATTATATAACTAGTAGAGGCTCATGAGAATTTGGAGAAAGTTGAAAAGGAGAGCCATATAAATTGGTCAATCAATTTTAATGCATTTTTCTTGCCAACAAGTGCTTTGGGATATTATCCTCAAGGATAAGAAATGTAATGAAGGACATGAGAAATAAATTGAACCATGGAGCAAAAATGAAGTGGATGTGGACCAAGATGTGGAAGGTACTTCTACTACAAATAAAATTTCTCACATTTTGATTCAAGGTTTGGGAAACTCTACTAGTGAATTTCTATGTGAAATCACCTGTATCCTTTGCAAGCAATATGAAAAATTGATGATCCAGGTTTCCTATTAATGAGGAATGATACATTTATTGAGAAAACCTCTGTAAACTCATGGAAACTATTTCAATCGATAATAAAATCACACTTGTTGAGGATAACAATGAAGCTCATGTTTTTCATTCACTTATGATACAAACGAATCCTTATTTAAACTTATATTAGGTGCATTCACATTCCATTCCAATCATTAAAGAAACCATCTAATATGTTGTGTTGTTTGAGATAACAAATAGGGATGTGGCTGGTAATATGCAAACTTATATTTAGGGATTGATAGAAATATATGATGAAAAGTGGTTGTTTGGTGATGATGTTCCACACATGGGTTCCTCAAACATGGTGAGTCTTCTTTGGGATTACATGTTATTCCTAATTTTGTAAATGCTTCATGGGTATGTATTTCTTTTTTGTAGTGGATCTTGCTTCTCTCAATCTATCAATGGTTTTGCATGAATAGTCTTGAGCATCCTTAGAGGTAGGGATTCCTTACCCTATACATACTCTATTTTTTTTTTGTGCTATTAGCCTATGTGTTTTTCTACTTTGTTTCATTTTTGGCTTGTCCATATCCTTCTTTCAATATTTTTGACTTTGTTTCCCAATGGATTTTAAGCACTGGTCAACAACTAGGTTTTTGGGTCCCTTACTTCATCCTTTGTAGTCATCATCCCCAAATAGAACCAATTTTTACCATGGTTTTTTTCCTCCCCTTAAAATCATTTTCACCCCAAATAAATTTTCACTTTGTTCCTAAGTGTTTTCTTCCTAAGGTTTTTTAACATATGCAATATTTTTCCCTTGTTATCACAACCTTATTTTTGTCTGATGTTTTGAAGTTAAACCTAAATTTTTTCATGGTATTGGTTCTTTGTAAAGTTTTGAAAATGGTGTTAGAGTCTGAAATGGTTTTAAGAACCTTGGAAAACACCAACTGAAGAAAGAAAGATTTAAATGACAAATGAAACTAACATATTTTTAGAGCTCTTAAAAGGTTTTGAAATCATTGTCGGTCCTTGACAAGGTTTTGAAAACATATTTCAATTTTGAAAACAAAGGATTACTTTTAAGTGGAAAAATTGTTATTGGTTTTGGGGTTCCCTTTTCAGAGATTGCATGGGTTTTCAAAATTTCTTATGGCTATACCCTAAAGAAATGTGTTCAAGTGGAAAGTTAAAAGGTTCTTAGAACTGTGTCAGATTTCAGTGAGCCTCTCAAAACCTCATCGACACCCAACTTAGGTTATATATATTATTCTTAAAACATCATCTTACATTTGAAGATTCATGCTTAGCATGACACAAAAATGGAAATGAAAATTTGTAAAAAGAAAATGAAGCAAAATTAGAGATCGTCAAAAGTCATCACATAACATGAAGCTATTAAAACATAGAAATCACTATATATATATCAAAAAGAGTAGATTCAAATATAATGCTTTATGCATAGAGAGTGAATATCAGGATGCAAATGCCTTCCAAAATTTCCTTAATCCTCTCTATATATGTAGGGTAAAACAAGTTTTCATTAAATTCAACATAAAAAGAAAAAGTACACATTATATTCCTCTCCAGTCCAACACACAAGAGAGTAACAACTTGTTTGACTTCCTCATTCTAGAGAGCAGTGGAAATGCAAATGGCATCCCATACCGAGCCTTCTCATGGGTACTCACTTAGACAACCCAAGGAGGCTTCCAAGCTACCTATCTATGATGGCCTCACTAACCTCTCAATACCTCTAGCACCTCATCCCAACTTTCCAGAAGTTTGTATGATGTTATATATAAAATGTTGAAGGAGCATGTAGATTTGTGGACCTAGAATTGTACAAGGAAGTTATCCCCTATGATTCTTAATATTACTACCTCTTCCACATCATTCCTTATAAGGAAGACCTCCCTTAACTGGTTTGCTACCAGCTACCTCACAAAACTACATTCTGCACCTTTGATAACAAGGAAATTTCCTGTTGAAGTTGCATCACTTGAAGTGATTGACATTTTGAGAATCAAATTGAGGCATGAAGAATGAAGGAAATTCTATTAAATTTATAGATTAAATAAGAAGATATCATATCCATGAGATAAGATATGGGGATTTTCTCACTAGTAGCTAGTGGGTGAGAGCATTGTCAAAATGCCTCAAATTTAATTAACATGGAAAATGAAGTGATGAAGTTGAATATTTTTTTGGCCAAGCAAGCTTCGATGTTAATATAAAATATTCTAATTACATCCACCTGCACACATATGATCATAAGAAAATTTGTAATTAAATGCATGGATTAAGAGCTACATATTTTTAGATGTACGGAGAAGCCACGGACCTTGCATACAAGGAGTGGTGATACATTAGCCTGTCAACATCAAATTAATATGTGTAATGCAATTGTTCCATTTCTAAAAAGAGTCATAAATACTTATAAGGCTCTTGCTAAGAAAGAATTTAGGTAATAATTTATGAAACTCCTACTTGAAAGACAACAATGATGATAACTAAAAATTCAAGAATGAGAATCTATAAAAATGTAATTGAAGGACATTAGAAGGGTCTGAAATTTTGATCCCCATTACACTTTGATGTAAGAGTGAGAATCAATCAGGAAAAGGATCATTCTTACAATTTTTCTTATTTCAAAAGAAGTTCATTGTCTGTGAGCATATGAATTTGAGTGTGATACTAGGTGTTTATGAGTGAGTCTTTGAGCCTTGATAAATGCCAGAATATTACTTCTTTGTATGGATTCTATGTTCTATGGTGTCACATTCATTTCTTTAGAAATAAATGAAGTTGAAATTCAAATAGTATGTTTACCTAGTGTTATTATCTCAATCTTTGAGTTGCAGTATTAGTGGAAATCATCTTTTAAGTCTTTTTTTTTAATAAAAAATCAAGTGCAATGCACCCATATTATTAGGGGTAACCACTTTTGAGTAGAGCTATGAATTAGGTACAAGAAACCACAAGATACTACCAAATCCATGAGCACAATGGCACAATGAAGGAAAAGGGCCTGTGAGTACTTTGGCCTAGTGAGGGTTTGAACCCTAGTGGTTGTCACTACAACTAAATTACTTGACCACCAAACCATGCCCTTATCGGAAATCATCTTTTAAGTTTTACCATCTGTCTATTTTACTTGATATTTTGAGTTTTTTTTATTGCATTTGTATCATGGCTATGAGAAAATATTAGCCTGCATTTACTACTTTCTAGTTAAAAGTATACCCATTTCTTAAATTTAAAAAATACAAAATATATATCTTACAAGGGAGTTGTACCTCTACCCACTTCTTAAATTTAAAAAATACAAAAAATATATCTTACGAGGGAGTTGTACCTCAATAAAAATTCAAAGGAAGATCCCAATGAAATGGTGATCTCTCCAACTATTTGTTTCTTATTTCTTTTTATTTTAAGCAATATAGAGTCAAATCCAGGTAATATTTAGAAAGACAAATCTATCAACCAACATTGTTGTAACATTTTCTTATTTTCCAAATTTTAATCTATCCCCTATCTTATTTTTTTAGTGAATATGTGTTTCTTGACAAGTCCTTTTTCCTGCTAATGTTGTTTCATCACTATATTCTACATGTATTTTTATTCTTTTTCAACTTTGTTCTCTTTCCTTTCAATCTTCAAGAATTTTTTACACTCATTATGAGGGTTTTAAATTGTGGTGTGCTTGGCATTTGGAGTGTAAAAGAAAAAGTTGAGAAAGATTTTTCTAAATTTAAATAGGAATCTTGCTATCTTCGAGTCTATTGTAAACTAGTAGGCTTCTATAATCTGTTATTTCTTTTTGGTTTTCTACTTCACTTTCCCAAAAGAAAGGAAGTTCTTTTGATTACTAATGAGTTTGCTAAATATTTTTGGTGCACTAGTCATCTCATAGCAAGGAGCAAAGTGTTTATCATTTTGAAATAAGGAAATCAGTCTTATCATGTTAGTATCAAGTTTCAATATATCTATCAACACAATAATATTTTATCATGAAAGCACAACCATTTGTGATTTATTGTTTCAACTCCATGCATGCCAAAAAATTGTAAATGGCTTCATATTATTTTTGATATTTTATGCATGCCATGAAAGCTATTCTATGACACTACAACAAGATTAGGAAAAATAGTCTCGTACTATGTCTTCAAAAGGCCTAGCATGGAAAATATCTTGGTTCAATTGACCGAGTTTTCTTTT
>VDFB02057270.1:0-65180 GCA_007258455.2 Sequoia sempervirens
GAAAGAAACATCGATATAACTGAGGATAACTCGCCGTAGCCTCTGGCCGACAGTAAGGAGTCTTGCTGAGAACAAGGTAGGCTCGGTAAGAGAAGAAGAGTTCGGGGTAAGGTCTCTCTAAAGCAGGATTTTCTTCCCGACATAAAAATGAGCTCGATATGACTTCTGAAGCTCAACGAAGGGTCTCATCGACTGGTCCGCACTATGCCGATAACTTTTATGAAACAAAATCGCATCGGGGAGACACTGATGGTGTCTCACCGACATGCGATGCCATTCAGACCATCTTTGACCGCCTGAGGAGCTCGTGTGGCATATGCCCGACCAATCAGAGGAAACTAAAAGAGTGATTCATTGGTCCCTTTGACCGATTGACTGTTCCTGGGAAAGAAGGCCAACAAAATGCAAACTAGATAGAATCTTTCTGAGATTAGGGAGGCGACGGATTGGCTCGAGTGTAATGTTCAAATCTACAGGGAGGCCCGATGGTGCTTCCAGAAGATGGTAAATGGAAAAAGAAGTCTAGAACATGAAGGAGGCCAAGAAGAATGAAGAAACTATGACTCACAGGGACAGTTGTAATGGCTACTGGCAAGGAGGTAGATCAGTATTAATGGTGATATTCTGAGCATTCAAGGCGGCCCTGAGATGGAGTTCAAGGATGGACACAAAAGGCCAAAGTTAATGTTGTAGCTACCAAAAGATGTAAAAGGCTTCTACTGAGGAAAAAAATCCTTCATCAGCATGGACAACGGGGCTTCACATTAAATACAACATTAACTCTTCTCAAAAAGATATGAGAGCCGACTCTCCTGGAAGGAGATATTTTGTAAAAACCCTAATATAGGGGGACAACACATTCTTTTTGATGCATTCTGTTTACAAGGCATTCTTGCCTCTTTGTAGAGGTTAGAAATTTTAAGAGAGAGAGAGTTTTTGCGGTTAGAACTTGTAGAGAAGTAGTAGGGAAAGAACTTTTAGATAGAGAACTTCTAGTTAGTAGTCAGTAGAATAGGAATAGAGGGGATAGAAGCTAATCCTGATTCCTTGTAATGGGAGCTTCTTTTGTCTTCCTGAGTAGGAGTTAGATTCCAAATAGACTAATGTATCTTTCAATTTTCTCAGTGTAAATGGAAACAATTTGGAGCGACATATTTTCTATACACTGGTGATTGTGCCAGCTTTGTAATTGTTGTTTATCTGTTTTATTGACAGTAGAAGCAACCAGATCTTAATCTACTTCATGTTGTGTTCTAGAATGGTGTTTGTCTTGAATTAATCATCTGATTTAGGAGGCTTTCAAGGAATGAAGTTTGGTTTTATGTTTTGTTTGAATGGTAATATGCAATATGTTGTTGAAATCAACATTGTGAATGAATGAAACTGTGTGTTAGTCACAAGTTAATTTCGTTCTGCAGTTTTAATTAGCAATTCCTTGAAGGATTACAGGTCTGGTTAATTTGGATGAAGTGTCATTCTTTTCTATCGCAAAGCCCTAATCCATCTTTTTCTATTTCTTTAAAAATATTGGTTAGAATAGGTTTTAAGTTTATGTTTGATCTCATAACAATCCAGAAGCTCAACACCAATAGGCCCCTTGAATATTACTGTTGCATTGACCACTGAGTAACATCAGCACAATTGAGAACCAACTACAAAGACCTTGGGAGCTAAGATATCCATTTGGTTGTCTTTCTCTTTTAGGAGAAGCAGAGTAGCAATATTCTGTTTGCATGTTGCTATGCCATTTGGGACGTCAACAAAAAAATTAAAGAAAGCCTCCACCAATGTGTCCCTGTGGAACATCCTGACAATCCTAGAGCAGAAAACATTGCTTCAAAAGGCTCTCCAGGAAGATGCTAGCTCTAATCCAACACAATAATTTCTGAAAGAAAAAGCCATAGATCTAATGCCTCAAGCCAAAGTTCTCACAAATAATTCAGAGGAACCCCCTGCGGAAGTTAAAGGTAAGCCACAACCATTCTTCCTAACCCTTATTGTGGGTGATAAATTGTTGCACAATTCAATGATCGATTCAGGTGCTAGCACCACAGTCATGCCCAAACAAATAGCTGAAGCCTTGGGACTTAGCTATGAACCCATGAAGAAGGGGGTTATGCAGCTTGAAGGGAACAAGGTTGAAATAGTGGGGATCATTAAAGATATTCTCTTAACTCTCTTTGGCTATCCTGGCATCACTGTGCCTCAGGACACTGTCATCATTGATGTCCCTCCTATGTTTGGTCTTTGCTTGTCTCGAGAATTTACTACTAAAATAGGGGGATACTTATCGCTGGATTGGACACACTTGATTGTCTGAACCAAGCATAGGGCTAAGTTGAAGTTATTTTCTAAACCACTGCATGTGCACCATGTTGTGGATGAGGCTATGATCAACTTTGAAGCCACCCATACCTCCATTACTAAAGATGAGATGTACTATGTTGAATTGCTAGAGGACGAGAAGGTGACCAGGGATCAAAGTGAAAAGGATGAGGCTCTTCTAAATGAGTTCATCAACATGGATCCTTTTGGAAATTACCATGCCACTGGGCTGGGCACATATGTCACATATGTCATTTATGACAAGGAGTAAGAGATTCCAGAGGTCACAGAGGAACCTATAAGTAGCGCAGCCTCTGAGCTGTGGATGATGTACTTCAACGGAGCAAGATGCAAAGTAGGCGCTAGAGCGAGGATATGTTTGGTATCCCCACAAAATGAAAAAATACTAAGGTCTTTTTGCTTTGAGTTCTCTTGTTTGAATAATGAAGCTGAATATGAAGGACTAGTATAAGGTTTAAGCCTTGCAGAGCAAATGGGCATCAAGCAATTAATGGTGTTTGAAGATTCTGAACTGGTGGTCAACCAAGTCCAGGGAATTTCTGCGGCAAGGAATGTCCACATGAGATCCTATCGGCACCGAGTTTGGGACCTGGTTGAGGGTTTTGAAGCCTTCAACATCCAAACTATTCCCTGAGAACAAAATAGTGATGCAGATCACATGGCAGCAATCGAATCCCAGTTTGATCCTACCTCTGACCTTATACATAACAAACACTCTATAAGAGTAATAGTCTGACCAATGATTCCCGATAATAATGAAAGTTGTCAAGTGTTTGAAAGTGATAAAGACATTGCCTCATTTATCCAACAATCAGGGGAATTCGTTTATTAGCTCCAACCAAAGATTGCTGAGGCTTACGAAGGACAAATCATGAAGCTCAAATCTAACAAGCTTCTGAAAGGATCGGTTACTCTAGAAAACCTTTTTGATTGTGATAATACAAGGAATGATAAAAGGAAGTTGGTGGCAGAAAAAAGCGACTATATAGACCTTCAGGTCTCAGACGTTAGAAACCTTCGAGTCGGGAAAGATGTCTCGCATCATGATAAAGAAAGGATCATCAATTTTTGCAAGAAATATGAAGGAGTAGTGGCCTGGTCCTATGATGACTTTAAGGGATACGATCCTGAGATCATCCAACACACAATCGAGCTGGCAGAGGGTGCAAAACTAGTTAAAAAAAAGCAGAGGCCAGTGAACCCCAAAATTGAAGCACTAATGGCGCAGGAGCTAACAAAGCTAATCCAGTCACAGATTGTCTTCTCAATCAAGCATAACACGTAGGTATCCAATCTAGTCCCAATCCAAAAGAAGAATTTAGATATCCGCTTGTGTGTGGACTTCTGAGACCTGAACAGAGCATCCCTGAAGGATCATTATTTGCTGCCTTTTATGGAGTCAATCCTGCAAATAATAGCAAGATCAAAAATGTTTTCCCTGCTTGATGGATTCTTTGGTTATAATTAGATCTAAGTTAAAGAGGAGGATCAACACAAGACTATGTTCACTACAAAGTGGGGAACATTCGCATATGCTAAAATGCCTTTTGGTTTATCTAACACAGGGGCAACATTTCTGCGGGAAATGGATATCGCTTTCAACAAGTTGATCAACAAGATACTAATTTATTTGGATGATCTTACTGTGTTTTCTAAGTCTAAGGATGATCATTTTGATCACTTAGAAATGGTTTTTCAGAAATGCCAAGAGTTCAGGGTTTCTCTGAATCCAAAAAAATGTGTATTCAGAGTGCTGCAAGGAAAGCTATTGGGACACATGGTGTCCAAAGAAGGTGTTTCAATTGACCCCGAGTGGGTGAAAGCTATTAAAGAACTTCCCCTTTCGGTTAACAAGAAAGGTGTTCAGTCCTTCCTAGGAAAGGTAAATTTTGCTAGCAAGATTATTTCTGACTTTGCGGGAATAATTAAGCCAATCACCCTGATGCTAAAAAAGGATAAAGCATTTAAGTGGGCAAAGGAAGCCAGGGAAGCCTTTGAAAAAGTTAAGGATGCTATTTCCTCAGCTCCTGTATTGGTTAATCCAGACTTGTCCAAGGACTTTATAATGTATGTATTTAGTAGCAAGTCTAGTATTGCTACTGTCTTGACTCAAAAGGATAATGAAGGAAAGGGAGAACATCCGGTAGAATTCTACTCGTGGACCCTGAAAGAATATGAGACGAACTATAATTTTGTTGAAAGAAAATCCTTTGCAATAGTAAAGGGACTTAAAAAATTCTGTCATCTAATTTCCTACAATAAAGTGACTGTTTATGTCACACATTCTAGTGTGTGCGAATATATCATGGGGGGAGAAATCACAGAAAAAAGAGCTAATTGGATCAACAAGATCCTTGATTATGACATTGAGGTCAAAACCACCAAAACCATCCATGGAAGAGGACTGTGCGAATACATGGCGCATGACAAAGAGATACCCATTGAAGAAGAGAAATTAGAGCTTGTTCTAATGAATGAGCTAGAGTATGAGGGTTGCTCGCTAACAGATAGAGTAAGGTTTATGCAAACAGGAAAGTATCTGCGAGATCTTTCCTCCCAAAAGAGGAGATACTATCGGCTGTAGAATTACAAATATTTGCTAGTGGAAGGGGTCCTTTTCAAAAAGAATTTCAATGGTCTCCTCTTGCGATGCGTTACTATAGAGCAAGCGAAGAGAATCCTCTGCACTTTCCACAACAGTGCTATGGGCAGACACTTCTCCACTAAGACCACCACCATCAAAATCATGTGCACAAGTTACTATTGGCCCACACTTTTCAACGACTCGCACTCGGTGAAATCTTGCAAGGAATGCCAGTTCTTTACAGGGAAAAGGAGGAATTATGCAATGCCTCTCAAGCCTATAGTGGCGGATGAACCATCCACACAATGGGGCCTAGAATTCATCGAGATGATCAATCCCGCTTCTAGTGTCGAACACAAGTGGATTCTAACAGCTATAGATTACTTCATAAGGTGGACAGAAGCCACTCCGCTTAAAAACACAACAGAGGCAGAGATAGTGGATTTCCTCAAAGAACTAGTGACAAGGTTTGACCCTCTGAAGACTATCATTTTTGATAATTCCAGAGCTTTCATAGGTGCAAAGGAATGTCACTTTGCATTAAAAAATGACATATTCCTTAAGACATCATCAAATTATTACCCGTAGGGAAACAACCTAGCCGAGTCAACGAACAAGAACCTAGTCCGACTCCTTAAAAGAATTGGTTTGGAGCACTAGAGAGAATGGCACAAAAACCTCTGAGTGGTGCTTTGGGTAGACCACATAACTCCCAAGCAAGTCCTTTAGACTTCGCCTTATGAGTTGGTATATAGAAAAGAGGCACTGTTGCCTATATCCATGGAGATTCCAACTCTTCAATTGTTGAAATCCTTCAAGATAAAACAAAATGGTGCCATGGAGGTTTGGCTTTCTGAACTATTAGAAGTACAAGAAAAAAGGGGGAAGTCCCTAATAGCCATGACAAATTGCCAACAAGTGGTCAAGTGATGGTTTGACAAGAGGGTGTCTGACCAAGGCCTAAAGTGCGGAGACTTAGTGTTGAAATTCAATGAAAGGGCTGCGAAGCCAGGTCAACATAGAAAATTTGATAGCCTTTGGGAGGGTCCGTTTAAAATCATTAAGTGCAAAGAGCATAATGCTTTCGAATTGGAAAGCATGGAATAGGAAGCCTTGGGAATTTTGATCAATGAGATTCATCTTAAGCTGTTCTATTGAGTGGCAAATTTTACTATTGTACATATGTTAATAATGCTTTTATTTTCTTTCCCTTTTTGTTTTGTTGGCAGATCTTTTTTAGAATTAATTCATATTTCAATGGAAAAGAAACCCATCATTCCAAAGAACGGGGGAGTAAAAATACTTTGTAGGAATAATCAAGAAAAACACCCATATGCAAAAGAAATCAACAAATATGCTGAAAGAAAAGAAACCCATATGACAAAATGCCAAAAGAAAAAGAGCCATAGATTTTATAGAGCTATATTTCATTATATATATGCTTTCATTTTTACATGGCGAAAATGGCTAGAGAGCCATAATTCAAAAAGCATATGATTATACGTGGTTGTCTTTTCATATATATACTATGTATGGCCTTTTTAGGCATATATACAAAAAATAGACAATGGGTGGAATATTCTTAGAAGCAAAAAAAAGAAGTCCAGGGGGCATTTTATCCAACTGCATGAGCAACAACTATCGACCCATCAATGGCAACGTCTACCACGTCCTCATCAATAGGCACACAAGCAACAAAAGCAACATCATTTGGAACAACAACCATTGGCGGAGGAAACACAAGGTTCTTGAAGTCGGTGTACCAGTCGATATTGTAGAACAACACTACGTTTTAGATGCAGAAGAGAAAGTGCATGGCCTGGGTAACTCTCTGTTGGTGCTCGTTGTTTGTCTGGAGGTGAAATCCACTAAGAAATGATAGTCATGGGACAACTGCTTCTTCCTCAATGTAGTGCCTGAGGTCATTGGCTGTTAGCAGGCCTACCCCATATGCAACGTGAGCAACGACCTCACCTAGACCATTCAAGTACTTTTTGGGAAAGATTTCTTTGACTAATTTTAGAACCAGGTGTCTGGGGATACCAATATCCAACATAGATGCAACAAAGTGCGATCAAATATCAGTATTGACATGGTATTTGTCTTCGTACTTGAGACAGTCCTTACCTAGAACCCACTTTATGGCTATCAAAGCCAGGGAGTGTTTTTTTTTGTCATCCTCTTTAAATGCCTAGTAGAAATCTCACCGAGGAAAGTTGTCTGTGACTTATTTGACACTAGCCTAAGAGGAGTATCCATGGTACCAACACACTGCTATTACCTGCTAACTATTTCTGAAACTTGCCTACAACATAGCCTATGAGAACCTTTCCAATAATAAAACCAAATACTAAGCCAATGACCTATTGCTAGAAATTACTCAAATACTAAGTGTTATTTTCTCACTGCTTAGAGGCTTATTTATAGAAAAAACAAGGAAAAACATGCTAATCGGCTTCTCAAAAACATGATGATAACCAAGTGCCAACTTGAAAAGCGTGCCTGGGTTTACTCGCATTTCCTGACCATTTGCGTCTGCTAAAGTACGGTTCAATGCGTGTGGACTTAATGAAAACTAATTAATTAGCCTAAAAAATGGTGGCGCTCATCGGCAGTGAGCTGCACAGTTCGTAGGCTATTGTGTCACCTCATAGGTGTTTCTCAAAACCCAAGGCAAGATTCATATCTTTTCAGGTGATGATCATTTGCTTTGGATTAATCATTTTGTCTGGGATATTAATTGCCAGTGCATACGAATGCAAGGCTAGAAGGAAAATTGTTGGCTCAAGTTCCAAGGAAATCACATCGTATCACACGATTGCCAAATGCAATAATGAATTCTTGTCACTCCAAAATGGCAAGTAGTTCATTTTCACATGAAGCAAGGAGTTGGTGGTACATGTCGAATTTAATACAAAAATCCCACTTTCTTCTACCACCTTGAGGAAAGATAGCTAAATATCACATACAAAACTTTTAATGCTTAAATGTATTTTGAAATACGCTAAGCCAAGTGAAGAAAAGTTTTGGCATATCTAGAGCCAAGTGAAAGTTGCAGAGAATTCAAGCCCTGCAGAAGCTTTCATCTAAGGAGAAAAATGGCAGAGGGTTCATCACAACAAATTTAGGAGGAAGCTGTCCAACCCTTGCTTAGGGCTATATGGTTATCAAAGTCTGTTTACGTCTATCAAGATATATCATATGATACGCCTGGTATACCAAGCAAGCCGAAATGGGTGAATACAATGGAGCTAGATAGGCACAAGGATTACAAGAACAAGAAATAGGTTGAAGAGGAATGGGACAATATTCATGACCCACACCTTGCAAAAAACACTAAGTCTTTGAGAGAAGTAGCCTGTGCAAGGATGAAAGCATCCCAACAAGCGGTGTGGATAGCAAAAAAGGTATGGTACAATAGGCTTTCGCAATACATGGTCCCACTAGTACATTATTGCCCGGAGCTAGTTGATGCAGCCATTCAATGTTATAACCCGAGCACCCACAACATTGAAGGCTGAACCTTAAATGTTAATATTAGCCCACCAACCATTTGGCACATGCTATGTATCCTAAACCCAAGTACCAGAAAGGAGAAAATTGAGTCATTCACTCCTGCTAAAGGAGAAAACACATGGAAGGGGATGAAAAAGAGCCTAGATTTCCTAATTGAGGAGATAGGCAAGAAGAGAATCCCAGGCACTTAGCTGCCAAGTATCCCGTTGCCACACGGTTCATTTACTAAAGACATGTAGGATGCCTTTTCAATGCTAGCATTTGTGTGCAGCCTGGACTCTGACAAGATGGTGCACGCCTTTCAATTAGGGTCGGGTTTCCAATTTCGCAAGCAACACAATTTCTTCTGGTACGATTTCGCTGAATTCCTCGTGGAGGAAATGATAAGGAAAATAGAGAATTACTCGGTAGAAGGGAAGTTTAGATTTCTCTCTTTCCTGGTTCATATGTTTCTGCATTAAAATCCTAATTTCTTCAGCAAATATTTCAAATTGTCTATTTTTGATGAAAAGCAGAGAAGGAAGCCAATATTCACATGGAAACCTTTCCTTTCCATGATATATGACTAATATGCATTTTAGGATTACTTTATAACTTTGGTTTTGCAAGATTTACAAGGAGGAGGTGACATGATCCGGCTCAACATAGATCAAACTGGATATATGCAAAGTTTCATTCCCGCTTGTGACTAGTTCTTCGGTGTGGATTTCATAATCCTCTGGATGTGGGGCTTCATTGATCAACCTTTCTGACTCCCAGCTTGTGTCACAAATAGAGTGCTCACGCTCGTAATGTATCAGAAGGTGTGTATTATTGATTATACCTTATGTAGCAGCCAAAGCGTCAAGAGGAAGGGATTCTTCACTTTTTCGAAGAGTTTCAAAACAGTGGCCCTAGCAAAGAAACAATCACACTAGCTATTGTAGGATAAATTGACTCACTTAGGGTTGGTTTTGATAAATGATAAATGAGAGTACAATCCTTTCAATGATCTATTGCAGCCACACATGAAGGTTATTCACACTCGTCAACCCTACTGGGAAAAGAGGCACAACCCGCGGGAGGACAAGGATGAATTTTTTGTTGAACTAGGGCATATCCCCACATAGGAAGAAAGAGAGCCATAGCACAAATTTTACTTCATTATGGTAGAGGCTAAGGATAGTGTGTAGATGGAATGCACCATGTACAACAAGTTGCGGAAAGAAGAAGAATGGACTAATGAGAAAATAAGAGCTTTTTAGAAATATCGCAAAGAAACAAGACATTTGGATGCTCCTTATGGAAGCTTGAAGGATGACAAAGTATTTGAAAAATGGTGGGATGATGAACATGCAAGCTTTGACTCCAACACCAATAAAGGCAATGACCTGGAAGGTGGGTCTAAAGAAAAGGAAGAAGAAGAAGCGGGAACTTCCGCGTTCCCCATGTCGTAAGAGAAAAGCTCTGCAGGACATCCCGCCTATGTAGTTACAAATGTGTGGTTCAATGTATCGAGGGCCTCTCACACACTCACTTGGGTCACTAAGGTGACTAGAGTGTTATAGCAACAATTGGCAGTAACTGTCGAGGTTGGGGAAATCCCGCCCGTGAAGCGACAACGTACATAAACCATTGTTGGAGAGAGTTCACAAGAACCTGCCGCAAGCCAGGTGCTTATAGCTAGCCAGGAACCCGAAGGAGAGGAGGAGATGGTAACAAGTCAGGAGTCGCCATCGACTAGTCAACAGGTATTTTTTGTTCCTTCCTCTCTTGCCTTTTGGTCCTTGGTATCCTCCACTGTCTCCACGGAAACCCCCACCATGAGTGTTGGCCCTTCAGTTCCCACTTTTGATCCAATAATTGCAGGAGGTTTCTCCCAGTTCTCACAAGCCACTCCATTTTCCTTTACTCCTCCGTGAACCCTTATGCCAGTTGTTGCCGCTCAATCCTTCCTTGCCTCACTTTCTGAAGGCTTACCCACTACTAGAACCCCTACTTCTATTATCGCGACAAATTCTCCCCTTCTCTCACAGTAGAAAAAATCCATAATGACAACTCCTTCACCATTTCAGTCCATGAGTCCTTCTATCGGTTCACCAATTGAACCTTGGAAAATGACAAGCCCTTATACTGGTTCTCAAACCAAGCTTTGGAATGTGCCTCCCTCCTCCCCACAAATTGTCACTCTCCAAAAAAAACAAATGCCCTGGCCTATCAAAATTACCTATTCATATGCCCTACCTGTCGGTGCTCCTTTCGCAGGTGGGCTAGTCTTGTCGCCGACCTAATTCATGGCATAGATTAACTTCGGAAGGGAAGCATGTGCAAATAAAATGCAAAAGCGCAAGGTCAAAGATGATAGTAGGCTTGCGGAACCAAAGATGCAAACTATCTATGATGAGACCCGACAAGTGCTGAAATTTGCAACCATGTACCCAACGGTAACCAAGCAACAAGGGGAGATGCGTCCAAAAGAATATGAAGTGTATGCAATAGGGCTTGACATGAGGTGGCCCAACCATAGGATAAGGTTAAGCTGAAACACAATGGGTGGTCACCTTTGACTTCCTTAAAATTGGCCGCCAGCTGAAGAAAATGGATGAGCAACTTAAAACTTTAAAGGAAAAGGCTAGTTTTTTGGAGAAAAGGGAGAAATCCCTAGAAGAAAACGTTGCGCACTTAACATAGAGGGCGCTGACAGTAGAATAGGAGAAGAAAAAACTTTGGGAGGAATCGGTGAAGGTTCATACTATCGACCCCGTTGTGGTTAATAAGCTGTGTACTAAGAATCAGGAATACCAGAGCCAATTGACTTTGGCAGAATAGAATTTCCAGCTAAGGAATGAAGAGTTGGAGGGACATCGCATTGAATATGATCAAGGGATGGCACAAAAGAATGAAGCCTTAGAGCATCAACGAGCTCAATATGAGAAAAATTTATAGGATAAAGATGCTGAATTTGAGGGCCAAAAGGCCCAATTAGAAAAATAGCTTCAGGAGACAAAGTCCTCTCTTGACATACAATTGGCAAACCATTCCCAAGTTGAGGAAAACTGGCATAAAGAAATGAGCAGCTCCGGGGAGCAACTGGCGTCCAAAAAAAAAAAGGTGCGGAATTGGCTGAGATCATTAACTCAAAAGATGTGGAGATCGCCTCTCTGAAGAGCTATCTCCTAACCTTCCCTGCCCAACTAGACCTTATTCCATTGGTTAGGAAGTTGTATGTTTCTTGTTGGGAAAAGATTAATTTTTTTTGCCTAACACTGCAGCCCACGCTTTGATTCATTTCCAAGGAAGCAAAACTAAGCCAGGAGGTTCATGGTACAATTGAGCAGTTCCCACGATTTATCTCAGAAAGGGTTCCAGAAGCAAAGAATCTGCTCACCAAGTTGTATTCAATCTCTGATGAAGACCTTTCGAAGGCAAGAATTGAAGATCGGAATGCTGCTACTTAGATGACAAACAAGTTTATCCATTTCCACTCAACCTTCCATCGCACTAGGGCGGCTATAGCTACTTTGAACCAGAGAATGGACAACATGCATGAGAGCTTCTTTAGGTCAAGTGAGATGGGTCTTCCATCTTTGTTCCTTGAAGATGGCTCTATTGCTACAGCTGAACATATTGCAGAAAGAATAGAGGAGAAGAAAAATGACCTAGATGCTTTCTAGAATTTCAGCCATCCTCCCATCGCAACTGATATTGAGGGTGTTATTCATCCTTTTGGATAGCTATTCTTTCATTATGAGGTAGGGGCCAGTTTTCCCGAGACACTGCCTTATAAGGAAGCGCTCGACCTGGGTGGAGCACAGGAGAATTTACGCAACATAGCAAGGCCATCCGAGGACGATTGGCTACCCCTATAGGCGGCTCTTTCTAAGCTTTGACTCTGTCACCTGATGAATGACTCTCTGGTCTGCAAAATAGATAAATTTTAGGTTCTCTGTTCCTTAAGTGAAAAGCCCCTGGTAGTCACCAAAAGTCATGAATAAATATTCAACAATCTCCCTTCGGGTATATATTTTTGGTTAAGTATCGGCCCGCGCATTGCAAATAAGCCACTCGGCCTTTTTTGTCAAACTTTGCTACCTCCTCCACGTGTTTTCTCTACTCTCCTCGAAGGTTTTCCTTCCTTTTCATTTAAAAGAGGCCTCGCTATGTTGCCACATATCATCACTACGCACAATTGATGACCGCTTCCCTCCACTTTTGAGTAGAGTTCCGCCCACACGCCACATGTCACCTTAGCACAAGCTTTTGATGGTGAAAGATAAAGACTCACACAAGCTGCGCTATACTGCCATGTGTTTCTTCGATGGGTTTTGTATTTGGGCGTTGGATGAAGCAAACCAACCACCACAACTAGCTGTCATGTTTCATAATTTCTTTCTCTTTACAGGGTGATGACACTTGCCTGCTTGACCTCGCTGGGACCACTGCCATCATTTGCAGAGGATGCACTGGAGCTTGGAATGACCAGATGCTTGGTTTCAAATATTTTTCTTTTGCAACGACCTGGAGGAATACTCAATTCTGTATCATTGCTAGAGATCCTAAAATACTTTCTATTATTGCTCGCCAAGGTGGTGGGAGTTTCATCTATATATACTTCTCTCTGTTTTGAGGGAAAGAGGCCTCCCCAAAAATTTTAGAACATTGATTTTAGAAAAGACACCAGGCCTTACTATTGTTTTTTATTATTGTAAAGACTGTTAGGCTGTGCCAATTGTTCAACCTTTCTGTTCTTTTATGCTATTTGATTAACTTTAGACTGTGCTGCTATTGTCTAGATATTTCATTTGAGAAATTCTATAAATTGAATGCAAGTTTTCTAGTCTAGATCATGTCTTATGACTCTTCTTGGCAGTATGAATGTATGCAATGTTATTTTATGTCAATGAATGAATTATCTATACTTTAATCTTTAGTTTTTGTCTTTCTGGGACATCATAAATTACCAATCAGGCCCTTAGATCTATGATTTATCGTGCCTATTATTAAGTCTTGGCGCATCACCTTAGATTAGACTTTATTTTTATATATATATTTCCTTTTCCCTTTCCAAACCTCATTATAGAAGAAGCCAACTTCTTTAAAAATTTGAAGGTCACTCAGTTTAGCACAAAAGGTCCCCCATAAACTGAGTTTCCCATAAGACACTGTTACCTTGTCAATTTTTGGCATCAATAGTATTCTTTCTAGTTTAATCAACTTATGCTTTCTAGCTTAACAATTTCATGCTTTCTAGCTTAAACAACTTTATGCTTTCTAGTTTAATTGTTTTTGTGTACAACTATTTCAAGAATTTAGAAAGTCTAAGAGAGTTAGCCAAGATATCCCCTATTGCATACAACCTTCATACACTACCCGGTCGATATTATTGATTCATTTTAAACTAAAGCAATATGACCTAATGACATTCTGTCATATCAAAGATAGGATAGATGAATCCTATGTTAAGTAACTTTTGTAGTTCATCTTTAATAATTTCTCGTAAGGCTAGGTTCAATCTTCTTTGTGGTTATCTTACAGGTCTACTTCCTTCCTCTATATTTATGACATGTGCAAGTAGCAGGGTGCATACCTCTCATATCTTGGTAATCCATAGCAAAGGCATCTTTATGGGAACACAACATAGCAATGAGATCTTCTAACTATGAGGGGCTTAGGTTGGGATTTATATTAAGCATTTTTCTAGGTAAAAATTTCATAGCCTAAGACTGGACAAGAGTATTTACAACAAGCAATTGGGAAGTGGATGAGGATGGATTAGAATTCCTATATACTAAAAATGGGATTTATATACAAGTGTGTGGTAATAACTAATGCAAGTAATGAAATGCTGAATAGATTATGAATTACTAACTAATGGAAAATTCCCAAAAGGGCAATTATCATTTAGACTTGAAGAAAAAATCACTGTCTCTAAAACATTATCAAATAAATAGTGATTTTGCAAGAAATAATTAAGAACATTGTCTTTTGATACTTCCTTTCAAATTCTCTACTTTGATCAATTGTCAAAATAGGTAAAGATTCATCTAAATCACTATCAATCCACAATGGATCCTCTATCTCCAATAAAGGATGTGCTAGAGGGTACAACATTAGTTAATTTTTTTTTCTCCATTTTAAATCACCATGTTACCAGACCTACAATTAATAAAAGCATTAGCTGCAGCTAACCAAGGTCTACCTAAAATTAAGGGGTATCCCCCAAATTAATTTTTAGTTGTAGAATCATAAAATCTATGGGATATGCCCAAGAATCAACATAAATAATAATGTCTTCAATCATACCTTTTGGCTTTACAAGGGAATGATCCACCATTTGTAAGACTGTTGGAGTAGGTCTTAGTCCTTAAAGGGCTGTAACTCATTTGCAACTCATTAGAACAGGTCAGGACACCTGGAAACTTATTGAAAACAGGAAAAACTGAAGTGAAACTATTTACTGGTCTGAGACAACACCTAGAGAATGAAACGACAACTAAACTAAAGTGTGACAACACTTATTGAAAGCATGAAATCTAACCTAAAGCATGTACAATGACAAATCATACCTCAAAACAACATTTGAGGTGAATCCCATTAACTGGGATTGGTAACTTTTCTCCATCCATGTTTGATAACTGGAATGCATTATGCTCTTTGCATTTAGTAATAGTAAACAGACCTGCCCAGAAATGATCAAACTTTGTGTGCTTGCCTGGTCCACTCTTTAGGACATCCCACTTGAGAACAATATCACCTTCTTTAAAATTTTTGGTTGTAGCTTTCTTATCAAATGTTCTCTTTGTTTGGAGCTGATGATACTCCAAAGTTTTCATTGCCTTTGTGTGAACCCTTTTCCTAGTACCTGCAAAACAACATGAATAAACGAGTTAGACAAGGATTTGCAAGCTAAAACAAGGATTCCCCATGAAATCTATTTGCAAACTCAAAATAGGAAATAAAATAAGCAAGAACACAATGAAATGATAAAAACTAGATTAAATCCTAATTTAAATAGCAAACACTTAATCCCATGGGGGAATTGGTGCCAATTTGATATGAAAATTGGCCCTTTCCCAATTCCTATGATGCAAAATTCGAATGTTGAAGATGATGTTGATCCAATTTGATGAAAAGATGAGAACTCCAAGCCAAATCTGCAAAAATCCTAGCTAAGAATTCGAATGATGAATGGAAATGGCTAAGTATTTTAGCATGGTAACTTTGCTTGGATTGTGGATGATGAAATTTGCTAATGATTTGAGCATAGTAAGTTTACTCAAATTGTGGATGATAAAATGAGGAGAGGAGCTCTTCATTTATAGGATTTCAAGATGGATGAATGCCCAAATTTGAGCAATGTGGGACCAACATTCATCCAATGATATGGTGCCACTTGTCAAGCCAAGAATGGATGATGGTTGTGCAGGATTTGGGGTTTGTGCCAATAAATGCCAATTTTGAAATTCAAATTTGTTGGAAATGACATGTAAGAGGGAAGGGAAAATGCAATAAATGCCACTTGGCTCAAGGCAAAGGACATGTAAGATGAAGTTTTATTGCCTTGTTGGATGTACATGTTGACTTGGAATTTTTGAATTCAAATTGAGAGAATATTCCAAAAGAGATGCCATGTGAGGAAAATAGGGATTTAATAAATGAATTAAATCTATTTTCATGTGCAACTTGCATTATCTAGAGGATGTGACATGAGATTAGATTAAATTAATGAAGGGTTAATTAATTTAACAGGAGATTAGATGATGTGACTTATTTGACTTAGATTTATGGTTTATTTAAATCAGATAAGAGAGGAATATGATAAAAGGCTAATTAAATAAAGATTTTGATTTATTTAATTAAAAGGGATGGTGTTAGATTAAATCAAATAAGGTTTTAATTTATTTAATTTAATTGACAAACTTTAGAGATTTAATCAGATAAATTGATTATTTAATTAAATAGGGCTAATTAGATCAGATGGATTGATTTAATTAACAAGAGAAATGACTTGATTCAGATAAAGTGATTTATTTAACCAAGAGAGGATACTGATGAATTTAATCAGATAGGGGAATTTGATTAAACGGTTAGACTGAGAAATGATTTAGGAAGAAATGATGTTAGTAAGTCAAGATCAGGTGCATGATGTCAATCAGTATATTTTCGATGTCTACAGCCTTATCTCTTGATTCTTCAAGTTCTATGAGCTTTGCATATCTCACAGACATTGGGTCCTGTTCTTCATATATCTCCAATTGGTGAACAATATCTAGAGCTGGAAGCTCCAAAGACAGAGGTAATCTGGCCTCTTTACCATAAACGAGTACATACGGAGAATTACCAACTGATCTCTTAGGGGTTATCCTATCTACCCAAAGCGTAGATTTCAATGTGGTATGCCAAACCCTTTGATTCTCCTCCATGGTCCTCTTAATAATTCTGATAAGATTTTTATTTGTACTTTTAGCTAAACCATTACCCTGTGGGTAATAATTGGAGGAAGTATTCATATGAATTATGTGTTTAACAGCCCAACCTGTGACTCTTAACCCAACAAAAGCAAGAGCATTATCTGAAATGATGGAGTTAGGGACTCCAAATCTGATGATTATATCTTTATAAAATCTCAAAACTGAAGATTCATTCGCTTCTTTCAAAGCTACTGCCTTTGTCCACCATGTAAAATAGTCTATGGTAGTGAGCACCCACCTGTGACCAGCACTGGAAGGTGGATTAATTGGTCCGATAAAGTCAATCCCCCATCTCATGAAGGGTTGCTCTACTTGAACTGGATGTAAAGGCATAGCAGGTAACTTTTTCTTTCCTGCAAATAAAGCACACTTAATACACTTCCTTGACCATGCATATGCATCTTTAAACAAGCTGGGCCAGTAGTAACCAGCTCTCATGATTTTCCAAGCAGTTGTCCTCGGAGCAAAATGACCTCCCGAAACTCCATCATGAAACTCATGAAGTACTTGCTCTATTTGATCAACATCAATACACCTTAATAAGACACCATTCAGATCTTTCTCGAAAAGAATACTATTAATGAGGACATAAGGAATTGATTGTAATCTAAAGTATCTTCATTTTTCTTTGTCTAGACCTGGTGGACATTCACTAGTACGAAGAAAGTGGGTCATTTCTTGAACCCAACCTGCAACTGATGCAGGTGTAGCAACTTGAACATTTTGAGGCTCATCAGTAGTAGCTAAAACAACACTAGTTTATGATTTCTGTACATCTTCAGGGGTTGAGGCAAGTTGCTCACAAAGTCCTCTACCCTTTACAAGTTTTGTGATGTTGATGTCAACATCAAATTCCATTACTTTTGTGATCCACCCTGCTCTTTTCTCAATCAAATCTTTGTTCAACAGAAATTCCTTTACACTTGGGTGTGCAACCAAAATATAAATTTTATTGTTTGAAACTAAAGGTTTAAACTTCTTTAGAATTATGATCACAGCGAGAACATGTTTCTCAACAAATGTATATTTCTGTTCATAATCAACAAGTCCTCGACTAAAGAAAGCTATTGGCTGCTCTAAATTATCACTGTTTTTTTGAATAAGCATAACAAAAATTGAACAAATGTTGCCAAAAGCATACAAAAAGAAGTCTTTAGCGAAATCTAGATTTACCAGTGTTGGGGCTGTTGCTAAAGCTTCCTCGATTTCTTCAAAGCTACGTTTTGCTTCTCTTGACCAACTGAAAACTGCATTCTTTTTAAGCATGGCAGTCAAAGGCTGTAGTAAATTTGCAACATCAGGAATGAATCTTCTTAAAAAGTTGATTCTCCCTAAAAAGCTCTACAATCCTTTCTTGTGATTAGGTAATCGTAGTTCGAGCATAGATTTAACTCTTTCAGGATCAATGGTAACTCTGTCTTTTGATACTATGTGATCTAACAGTTTACCTTCATGAATTGCAAAAATACTCTTTTTTGGATTGAGAGATATTCCATATTCTTTGCATTTTTCAAAAACTTGCTTGAGATGTGACAAATGTTCATCTGCATTCTTTGAATATATAGTTATGTCATCTAAGTAAACCAGCAAAAATTTCTGAATTAAACTCTGAAATGCCATATCCATGGCACGCTGAAAGGTGGCACCAGTGTTAGATAAACCAAAAGGCATTCTTTTGTAGGCCATAGTGCCCCATTTTGTTGTAAATGTTGTTTTATACTGATCCTCCTCTTTCACTAGAATCTGGTTATAACCAAAATATCCATCCAGAAGAGAAAATCTCTCTGAACCAACAACAGTTTGGAGAATTTGTTCCATAGATGGTAAGGGATAATGATCTTTCAGAGACACTCTGTTAAGGTCTCTAAAATCTACACATAATCTTACCTCACCATTCTTTTTTCTAACCGGACCAAGGTTAGAAACCCAGGATGTGTGTTTAATTGGAAACACAATACCCCCCTCGAATAACTTGGTCAGCTCTTTGATTATTAAAGGTTCGAGCTTGGGGTTCAAGGGTCTTTGTTTTTGTTTAACAGGCTTAGCTCTAGGTTCTAAATCAATTGTATGTTGTACAATATGAGGATCAAACCCTTTCAAATCAGAATATTTCCAAGAAAAAACATCATGATACTATTGGCATAAAGCAATGAAAGCTTTCTTATCTTTAGCTGAACAAATTTTACCTAATTTGAGAAGCTTACCTTTACAAATTTCAACTTCCTCATAATGATCTTCTTTGAATTGAATGCCGACTTTGTTCTTTTTAAGCTGATCATCAGAATTGAATATGGATTCCAAGGTAACTAGCCCTTTAGGAAGTTTATTTGTCTTCAGTTGTATTACTTGATCATCATACTGCTGTTTAATCCTTTCCTAGTTCACTACAGAGAATTGATCTTCTTGGAGCAGAAAGATTAATATCTGCTCATCACTTTCAAATACCTGCCAGTTAATGTTGTTATCAGGAATTGATGGCCTAATAACCACCTTGACATACTACTATATTTTATCTTTTTTGATATCGCCTAGGATTTCAAACTGTGCTCCAATTGCTGTAAGTTTATCAGCATACTTATTCTAATTTCTTGGAATAGAAATCAGATTGAAAGCGTTAAAATCTTCAATTATGTTCCAAACTCTGTTTCTGTATGACTTCAAAGCATCATTCTTGGCAAAATTCAGTCCTCTAACCTAGTTAACTATCAATTCACTATCTCCATAGACTTTCAAATAGTCAATTCTTCTTTTCCTTGCCCACTCAAGGCCTTGAATGAGTCCTTCATACTTAGCACTGTTGTTAGAACATGCAAAAACAAAACAAAAGGCTGAAAAGTACTTATCACCCTATGGAGAAACCAGCATCACACCTCCACCTGCTCCATTCTTGCTTTTGGAACCATCAAAAAACATTTCTCAAAGTTCACTTCGTTGTTGCAACAACTGATCTGTACCCTTTTCAAGGTTTGGAACCTCTACATCAGGTTCAAGCATCACATAATTACCCATACCAACATCTTGAATAAAATCTACAGGATTGTCCAACACATTTTCAGCTGCCCATTCATGTAGCAGCACATCAAGAACAACTTCTGCTTGAAGTTTTTGAGTCGAAGCTAGTTCACTGTCAGTAAAAATGACACAATTTGTGTCTGTAGCAATAGGAACAACATTGATAGGATTTGAGTTATACGACTCAATGTGATCTTTAGCCAAATTTTCAAATTTAATGGTAACCTTAGTTCCATATCTTGTTCTAAACAGTATATGTGACCAATCCGCTGACACATAACCACCTATCTTAGCTATAAAGTCTCTTGAGAGGCACAAAGAAAAGAAAGGTGGGAGATCTATGACACATATGTCCTGAGGAACTGAAAAATTTGGACAAGCATGAAGGGTAAGACTCAAATCTTTAATAACACCCAATGTATTAACAAAAGTACCATCCAATTGAATCACTCCTTTCTCTAAAGGCTGATACTTTAGTCCAAACTTGTCAGCAATTTGCTTTGGCATTACTGAGCTACTAGCTCCACTATCTACCATACAGTTATGAACTAATTTATCACCTAAGATTACAAATATGTAAAATGGAGGAGGTTTGACTTCTTTTCTGGCCTCTTTGCTGGGCTGTTTATAATTTTCTTGAGGATTATTTGTCAAGACGGTTCTAACTTGACCTATTGGAGACTCAGATTCATCAGACATTTTTAAGTTTGACAAGGTTGACTGTAACATATCTTTTTGACCTGGAATTTCTAATGAATCCCACATAGACATCGTTACATTCATCTTATTCATACTATCAATAATATTATAGGGTGCAACTAGGTTTACTTTATGATGTACCTTTATGCCAGCATGATCAGCTTGCAAGTGTGGCTACTTTTTGATTGGGAGTTGCTGATTCCTTTGCAAAACGTGAGTCACTTGAGATGTAGATGGTTCTGCAGCTGTTACTTTTCCTTTATCAGCTACTTGGTCAAGCTCGAAAGCTCTTTTCTTTTCCCTTGTGTTAGCTGCAACTGGAGAATTATCTACATTCAATCCACATAATTCTTTTCCTTGCCAGTTAAGTAGGGTAGTTTCATTGGTAAGCAAATCTCGAAGTTGTGGAGGTGCATCATTGAGTACATTCTGTTGTGAACTTGAAGCATTATGTACCATAAGTGCTTGATTAATAAGTCCATTTGAGCAAGTGGCCTGATTGTGAGTTTGGTTGCAAGGGTCGTACCACTCATAATCTTCTGCTAAGTTGTTTTGAAGAGGGACAAGATCCTTAATTGCACTAATAGGTGCTGGAGCATAAGCCTGAAAAGGTCTTGTGTTTACATTCTGTCTTGGGCCCTGTAGTTGCTTTGATAAGCCTATCTATTACCTTGATATTGTTGTTGCTGACCTGAATTCTGCTGTTGATAAGGCCTATTATATGATTGTTGTTTTTTCAAGCTCACAAGCTTATTACCAAAAGTCTGTAATAAAATTTTGATCTCCTGTAACTCATTTGAAGAACTTGAAACATCAGTTTATTTTGTTACAACAGCTGGAACAACAGCTGATACTACTGGAACAGGTGGAAAAGGTGCAAAAGGTGGTATCTGCATAGGGATATTCAAATGAATATCTGGAAATATAGGCATTGGTGGCCTAGGAGAAAGTTTACCAGCTTGTATTAGGCTATTTTTAGCTCTGATTGCTACTTCATAAGCATCCGACAAAGACACTCCTCCCATTGACTGTATTAAAACTGAAATATCACTATTTATAGCTCTAAGATAATACAGGAAGGCATATTCAGGTGAAGGCCTCACCGTAGTAGGAATCCTATCCCATGTTCTTTGAAAACATAAATTGAAATCCATCATTTGCTCCTGAGGGGCTCTCTTTATAGTTGTAAGTTGTTCTACCAAAGACAAGTTATTTGACTTATCTTGAAACTGTTTATGCAACTTGTCTCCAAATTCATCCCAAGTTGCGATTGAGCCTACTACTAAACCCCTATACCATTGCATAACTCTTCCTTTTAGTGAAGCAACTAGCAATAACATCCTCTTGGGTTATGTGATGGACTTCGCATAACAAAGCCACATCTTGTATATGTTCAATCGGGGTAGTCTGATCTTCCCCAGTGAAAGTTGGCAAACTTTTCAAAGCTGCCATTGGAATGTCATTGTGTTGTGCCAAATTTAATGGAATGCCTCCATTAAAAGCAACAAATGGTTGATTCCTTGCCATCTGTATAGCAAGAGGTGGGTTTACTTGCACTCTAGGTGAAACAAAAGACGAGACAACAATATGGGATCTCACAAATGGAGGAGTAGATTTAGTTCTTCTAGAATAGACAAATGTTGTCCCTAGCCTTTCTGTTGCCCTGCCTTTTCTCCTTGGTGGGGAAAGCTGTAAATATTCAAAAAGAACTAAGCTGCTCCTTGTCTGAACTCTTCTCATAAGCTATAAAAGCACTGATTTTGAAGTTCTTTCTCTTCATGGAGTCGCCAACTATGCTAAAATAACTTCTGCAAAGTCTGAAACTTGCTGGTTGCATACTAAACCAACAATATAACGTGAAACTTGTCCTACTGGGTATGCCAAAAACTATTATCTCTTAGAAATGCACCCTATGCAAAGTTATGAAAACTGAGCTTTCTAGAGAAACATGGGAACTTTTCTAGGTTGTGGGTCACCTAAAAGTGGAAAAGAACCTCCGGAGAAGGCTGACTTCCTTTGTGTTATCACCTAGCTATTGATCTTTGTAAGGAAAAGGGAGAAGGAGTGCATGAAAATGAAAATGAAATCCTATGGTGATACACCAAATTGAAAAGAGCAATGAGACACTTAGGTTACACTTGAATACTAATGATGGATATGGGACTGCACAACAAGTTTCTGTATATTATGCGTAAGTATTTCACAAACAGGTTTGACATGCACACACTTTTAAGAAGGAAAAACAATTTTTCACAAATTAAAAGTTCATGTGCAATTCAGTAAAACATAATTTGTAACCTACATAATACTACTTTTGCAAAGAAAGGCATGCTAACATGAGACAAAACTATAAGGAAATAGAAAGATTTCATGAAGTAGCTTGATCAATCACCTGAAAATGCACAATATTTTGCAAGGACCAGAAGGAAAATTGAACCATCAATGGTAACCAAGGTAAATTCTATATATCATGCTCCAAATGAGTTACAAAAGTTTGCTAATATGAGAGAGGACTACAAAAGTCACAACTTCAGAAAAGCATAAGAAGAACTCCTTTACAAAATGAGGAAAAAATGCCATATATACAACAAAACTCAAAAGCGTCGACCTTTGCCCTAGGGCTTACAAAAATGAGTCGATTACAGAAGGGTCGGCCCCTCAGATGTTTTGGAATAAAGTTAATCGCATTCAATGTGCCTCCCCCGTGTCCATGTCGGTGAAGGATCGCCCTCAGGAGTAGCCCTTAGATCTTTTGAAACCATTGCATTAACTTTTGGCCTCTGTGTCCACCCTCTAGACTTCTTTGAAGAGCTGCTTTGAACATTCTAAAGCATTACCATTAATATGGATCTATCTTTTTCTAGTAGAGATTCCCGCTGTCACTAAGACTCGTGGCCTTTTCTTCCTTTTGGCTTTCTTGTGCTCAAGATCTTTTTGCAAGTTGATCATCTTCGAGAAGCAGCATCCGACCTCCCCTATTAGATCCAAACACCATTGCTTCACCGAGCCGACCCATGCCGCACACATTTTGTTGATCTTCTTCACAAGGGTAGTCAATTAGTCAAACTGTCAATTGTTTGCCCTCGGCTTTCTCTGATTGGTTGAACACATGCCACTTAGGCTTTCCAGGTGGTCAAAGGCTACTCAAACAGAATCGCATGTCAGTGAGACACTAGCCGTGTCTCCCCGATGCGATTAGACTTCATAGTAATAGTCGGCATAGCATACAACTGTTGGAAAGAGTTCATACTGAGTTGCAAAAGTTATATTGACATCCAAAATTAGTCACCCAGACTATCGCTATTGGCCAGACATCATAGCGAGTCCTTAAGAGTCATACCGATATCCAAAACCATCGGTAAGACAAAATGCTTTCGGCAAGAGGTCATACCGAAAACACCTGACAGTAGATATCTTTCCATTTAGACCATCGGCAAGAGTCTCAGTGATGCTCAACACGAACACACCCATTGGCAAGACAAACAGGTTGGACAAAGGTCTCAGCGAGCCTCCATCAGTCACATCGAAGAGTTAAAACTATCTTCGAGACATCATGAGTCAGCAAGACATTACAACGAAGCCCCCACCTTTCGGCGAGACTCTGGAGAGTTGGGAAGACTTCTCCCCGGGCAACCCTTCTTTCACCGAGACCTCCACCATTCGGCCAGACCTTATGCCGAACTCAAACCTTTTGGCGAGACTCCCCTGTGTCGACAGGACATCTCCCCGAACCATCCCACTTCGGCGAGACCTCACCCCGTCGGTGAGACCTTACCCCGAAGCCACAACCTTTTGCCAAGACCCCATCGGTCGGTAGGACCTCTCTCTGAGTGAAAACTCTTTCGGCGAGACATTACCAGTCGGCGAGAGGTCACACCGAAGGCAAACCACTCTCCCCGACGCCGGGCTTGTGAACAACGGTTGACGAGACTTCCCAAGTAGAGAGATATACAAAAAATCATGGCGACCAAGATGTCTCAGCGACCTTTTGATTTCAAATGAATGTAACCAAACTGCTAGTCGACAAGACAATAGGAGGGTCTCAACGACTTTCTTCTTTAGGAGTTTTATGCCCAAATTTGACTGAGGCAGGCTTTCCAATTGACTTCTTTGAAAAATAACATTCTGATGAAGACCTTCCCAATGAAAACCAAACACCTACACGCTGGGCTCAACCCTTATGGGAGCCACATTTAATCCATGTGCCGAATTTAAAATATAATTTCCCCTGATTGGGCCCGCAGGTGAAAATTGGGTAACATCATTACATAATTCATTCATGAAATCAAAGCTTGATTGAGATGTTCTTGTTATTTTGGTTGTTCTTGAAACCTATGAGGAAATGGGGGCCTTGGCTATTCTTCTATTGGTTCTCTTAGAGAATCTTCTATCTCTATGATAGTTGGCCCTTGACGATTCTTTCTTGATCTTAGTTGTAGACCATCAATTTTTAGTGTACTAATAGTATATGTTGGGTATCCTATCACCTAATTACTATAAACTAGTTGAGATACCTTATTATTCAAATTGGGTGATGGTTTTGTAGGCATAGGTCTTGATTTCGATGGTTGGGTTGAACTAGATGGTTGACTAGATGGTGATGTAATAGGTGGTAAGAGTTATTGGGATTGCTGAAGGTGGTTAATATGGAGGGAGTGATTGATATTGTGGATATGTTGGTGGTGGCGCTCACCACGTTTGCCACGATTGTGGAGCATGAGGATATTGTTGTGTCCATTGGGGGTAGTATGGAGGTTGCTACCATCCTCCAAACCATCCAGGTTGGTTTGGGAAAGGATTTTGTTGAGGAAAAGGACTTGGAGGTGATGCATGATAATTAGTTGGGGGCATTTCTAGGGGTTTCCAAGGTCTCCTTTGGGCCATAAAGTAAATTGTCTCATCTATATATTCAACTTCAGTCATACCTACAAGAAGAGGTCTTAGAATGGTGTCTCTACTGGCATCTTCCAAAGAAGAGATTTTTGTTTTCTTGTAGGGACACTCTTCACTATTATGCCTTCTACGATAAATAAGACAAAAGAAAGCTAGAGAATTTTCAACCTCCTCCTGATTCCTTCATGTATACAGGGTGTCAATCTGTTTACCCATGTGACTCAGTAGGTTAGTCTTGAGGTCATTGAGTAATGTACCTAGTTCTCTGTTTGTAACTCCTAATGTTCCTCTGAAAGAGATATGCTTCCTGGTGTACCCTCCAACTGAATGGGTGGACCTTGAATAGTTCCTGCACACATAACAAATGTCATCAAACATCAATTTAGAGATATCTCCACCACCCATAAGATTTGAAATATCCAAACATTCATCCCTAACCCCCTAAGAAAGAGTATTTTTACAGTATCATTGGTTAACTTGGTTTGCCTAGTTCTTTGGAGACTAAATAGAAAATGCTCTAGATAATCTTCTAAGGTCTCTTCTTTTTGTTGCATAATGCAAAATATCTCATCTCAAATTTCCTTAGTCTTGTAGTATTCTTGGTTTTTCTACAAGAAATTTGTCTTCATGTTGTCCCAACTATGGATGGTTTCACGTCCTAGTCCCATAAACCATCGTAATGTTGCATCCTTCAGAGTGGCTGGAAATAATTTAAGTTTTTGTGCATCATTGTGATAGTCGCAACTATGACATCAAATATCAAATTAAAAAAGAAACATATCGAAGTATTCCATAGAAAGACTTTGAAAAATAGGCAAGGCAGAGTGAAGTATGTTCTTCATGGGGGCATCCTCCTCTGGATGTGCAATGGGAAACTCAAAGGTAACAAGGTTGTTATTTTCCAATGCTCTCTCATTATTGTTGTTGTTGTTCTCCATAGTTCCAAATGCCCAGGGGGTGTAAAAGGATGAAAATAGCTTAGAGTCTTTGTGTATGAGAGCTTTCCCACTTCAAATTTTGTAAGATTCTTGAAATAGTTTAGCAACCATTTTATATAATTCTTCAAATGAATCCTATTGGGTACTAGAAGGAGATTCGATAGTGGTGGAATCAATGACACATCTCTCAATATCTAGTTCAACTAACTCTTTTTTAGATGGTGTGTACACAATCAATGGCTTTAATTCATTTTGTGGGTTTTCTTGTTGTGAGCTATTTCGTATATCCTTCTTAACAAATCTTCCTCTACTATCTCTAATGCAATTCATACATCTATATGATCTATAATAGAGAAAACGAAGGGTACTCACCTAGGTGAGGTCAAAAATCATGTGGAATTTCACCTTGGTGCACTAGTCCTAACTTAACTCACTAGGTTTTAGACCTTTAACACCTTTCCCTGACAACGGTGCCAAAATATTTGGACAAAACTACATACTAACATTGGGAATAAACTATCCTTGTAATTCTATCAATTTAGTTGAGTTCAATTCAATCCTCAAGAATTTCGTGTTGGTTTCCTTAGTTTGTTCCTAAATGTCAATCTGAGAATCATAAGCTTATGAAAGGAGTTGTGGCTGTTTGCTTAAGGGCTGAGACTAGTGAATTAAGTGGGGATTAATGCAACTAACTCTTACAATAATTATCTAATCAGAATTATGATTTAATAACAATATTTCTGCCCTATGATAGGAAGTCATAGAAGTTGTGCTAGGAAGTGTTAGATGGGGGTTAGAATCCAAATCCAAATAGCAAAGATCATAGCAACCACTCTATTAAATATAAGCTAAAAACCCAAATCCAAAGCAAGAAAGAACAATCAACATATAAATAAAATAGGAACAAAATTAAAGAAAACTCTTCATGTTGAACTTGAATAACTTTCCTTACCTCTCCTCAAATCTACCTTTGCAAGTTTCCCTCAGTTTTTGTTGTATGCAAGTACCTGCAAATGTAAGCACAAATGTTGGAGATATGTCGTTGTTAAGCCAAAATGATGGAGAAAGCATTCTTTCATATATGAGCTATTCTAATAGACATACAAGATTAAAGTTCTAGAAAGATGCCAAGATCAATGATGGAGGATGAATGCACAACATAGTGGTAGGTGTTGGTTCTTTTAAATACCAACTAGATCTTCAAGGCAACCTATGGATTTGCCAATTCCAATGGTTAACAACCTAAAAGGGGTTGGCCAACGAACAAGAGAAAGCAATTATGCTTTCCTCCTACACTTCGGGCTTTGCAAGACCCAGGAGGGTAATCCCACAATGCACTTATAACATTTCTTCACAAGATTTCCCTATACATTGAATATGAAGCAAAAATATTATCATATCTATGACTCAACAAGTGACAATTTGCAAAGAATTGGAAAATCCCTTACACCTTTGTAAATTGGAGCAGAGAATGGATGATTCAAACAAGACTTACAACAACCATCATCATTATGATCATGATTTTAATTAGATGAATTGTTCTTTGATATGATTCGACTGATCAGATATACTTGAGCTCATTTAATATATATAGAATAGTGTATTATCCTAGGGTGACGGGGTCAAATTCACAACATACTGTAATGCAATAACAAAGGCATTCGGAGTTTGTAGACTATTATGGATTTGCATTACAAATTCATAACTCAAATTTTCAGACAGAAAATACTTCAAAGATCCTATGAATTAACACACAAACCAATGATTGCATTAAAATTTTTAATCAATTACTTGAATTGATATATAAATGCAACACACATCCAACCGGATGAATTGGAGACCAACAAAATAGTCCTTGATCATTTCATTGTTGATTCATGAACAAACACATAGGAGACAATCTGCATGAAATTTTCCATTATCGATTTTCAAATGCTATAATTGTTGCAAAACACTTAAGTTGACTGCGAATACAACTCATAACCTAAGACTTAACCAATAATCCTATATCCACTGTATGATTATTACACTTCATGAAAATACTTGTTAAGACTACCTGAGATCAACCAAAATTTTGAAAGACCCCCACACAATAGTCTTGAATTCTCTTTTATAAGATCAAGGGAGAAAACAAGCATTGGGCTATCGGCTAGTCACATTACATTTCAATTTGTATTTCAAAGTATTTCATTTCATTTTGACCCCCAAGTAGTTATATTTACACTTGAAGAAATGGGGGGAAATACAAAAAAATAAAAAACTTGTAGAAGCTTATTGAACTTGCATTCTCATCCACATCATCACCTCACTCAACAAAAATTGTGAAACATGAAAGTAGAAGAAAACATAAAACAAAGAGAGAGACTTGGTTGGAATACCACATGCACTTTCAAATTGAGAAGATCCAGATTTTTAAAAAAATAGTTATTTCAAAGCCCAGACCTGTATTATACTAGACCATGTTCTATATCTATCTCACCATCCCTATGGTTTACTCAACATACTTTTCCAGCCAATTTTTATATTCATCCTCTGTGGGCCAGTTGATATCCAATAATTTTTGTACCTTTGTGTTGTATGCATTGTATCTTGCTCACTTACTATTCTGGATTCTTTCACAAAGGTGTCCATGTTTGTTTGAATCCTGATGAAACTACCAATTATACCATTTAGCACAGTTAGGTCCAACTTATCATCAATGTATGTTATTTGTGGACCTGTAGCAGTTTGGTGCCTGAAGAAATCCCTCCATGGTTCATACTCTTTGAGTGTTCCATCTTCATTAAGGATTTAAGGAACACCCTATTCTTCCATATATTTGAAGGCCTTGATTTTACCTTGCAACTGCCCACCAATTCTTTCATGAAATCTTGTAACTTCACCTATCATTTCAATTCCTCTTATTATGTCTTGGAGGTTTGTTGGAGCCTCAGAATCTTCCTTTGCATTTGCTTGAATCTCCCTCAAGCTATTTAATCTACTACTCCATTTATTCCATGTTCTCATGAAAACCTCTTGAACATGTTGAAACTTTTCAAACGCCTCATGTATACCTTTATAAGTTAACCATGTGGCTTCTGCTTTAAGGGCTGCTTTGGTCAATCTATGGCCTAGAATTTTTTCAGCCATATCCTTTGTAATCTTGTTCATGTTCTCCTGGAGCTTATTCTTCTCAGACTTTGTTATTTGGAGCTCCTTTTTCAATGCATCAATCCTCAACATCAAAGTATCTCTCTCTTGTGGTGAAGTACTAGATGGGGAAGTAGGCAAGGTATTTTGACCTACCTTGACCACAGTAGCTTTTAATTTATTGTATTCCTCAACTAGCTTATTATGCTTCTCCAACACTTTCATATATCTGGCCTGAGAGATTTCTGTAGTGTCAATGCTCAACATGGTTGTGTGCATTGTTAACCTTTCAACCTGTGGAGTTGTCATTTTTGAAGCTCTTCCTATATTCAAGTCTCCTGAAAGGCTAGTCATTATTCTACTGAGCCTGCATCTCCCTGAATCTGGTGTCAATGAACAAATAGCTAATGCATGTAAACTAGGGCTAAACCTTGAACCAAAAGTTTTCTCATCAAAGGTTTTTTCAGACACCATAACATTTGGGTCATTCCTAATCGCATCTAGAGAAATCATTGATGATAGGTTCCATCCTAGCATCACCATCACCCCACTGTCCTTGACCAATTTTCTAGCTTCTATAGGATTAATTTTCTCAATTTCTTGAATAATCTCTTCTTCAGTCTTCTTTTTGACTTCTTCTTGTTGTGGAGGGTCCACTCCTTCCTGAGCCTTTTGTATCTTATCATTTATTTCTTGAGCTTTTAGCTCAACAATGTATTCCCTAAATTCTCTGGATGTCACAAAAGAATCATCCTCTAGGAATTTTGCACAAGCTAGAACCCTTGCATCATTGTCCCAACTTTCATCATATTCCCAAGGTACTAGCCTATCATCTAGAAAAAATGGTTCCATTACATCTTCAACATCAGGGTGTGAAAAATCATGCTCTACTCCTTGCTCAAGAGGCCCTAATTTAGTAGACGATTGTGGTACATTTCCCTCAGCACCCTGTGTCTCATCAACATTTGCAGAAGGAAACTCCATAACAGGATTATCCTCAATGTCTATGGGCTACTGTTGCACTTCTAATGCTATGGGTTCCTTTGGTTGACCACCATTTTTTAGTAAATGATCTTGTAGAGCCTTTTGAGCTATCTGCTCTGGTTGTTGCACCTTCTTTAGAAAAGTACTATCATTGAAATCACTAAGGACCAATTCCATCCTTTTAAATTTGTCAATGAGGTGCTTGTAAGGGCTTTCATAATAATAATTCTGGGCAGAAGCTCTATGCTCAACCTTAGCAATTTTCAATCAAATATTTTCTCTATCCTGGACAACAATAAGTGTTGGCAAGTTCCTTATCACATCTTCTTTGAAATAGAAAGTATGAGGTCCATACCCTGAGATTCCCCTTTTTATTTTTTCTCTGTTGATGAGTCCTTCTGGATCAAACTTTCTAGTAGGGGCTACATTCATTCTCAGATTATTGCTCATTATGCCAAATACCTCATATGCTTCCTTTGCCAAGACAACAAAATAATCAAAGGAGAAGGTTGATGCAATGATAGAGGCCTTTATAGAAAACCTAAAATTCTTTGCATCACAATGATCCATTTGCCACATTATCTCAATGGAAGCCAACCTATTAGAAATAAACTTAGGCAATATATGTGGCACCACAGGAGTCCCATAACACCTGATGACTGTGCAATTCTCATATAGATACCAATCTCCCTAATATCCATAATCATAACTAATAGGGGTGTCGTTATTCTTCCATCACACTTCACCCCAAGCACATGACACAACATAAAGTATGTGTATCTAAAATAGTCTGCAAATTCTTCACAATCTAAGGGCTCAACTTCTTTGAGTGCAAACATAGAACCCTTCTCTCATCTATGCTTTGGTAGTTCACCTCTTTGAAACCCAACCCTATGTTCAACATATTCCTTCTGCAACTTTTGCATGCTAATCTTTTCACTAGCATTAGGCTTCATTATGAAAACCTCCATGACTTTACTCTTCTTTATTTCCAAAATTCTTTTACCCTCAATTTCTGTGATCACCCTATATACATCATCATATCTGTCCACGAAGTGCAACATTAAATCCACTTCCATGAAAATGTTAGGGACAGCCAACTTCCCCAAATCAAAACCCTAGACATTTTTACTAGGATGTCGAGCATCTCTTCTTGTGAAAGCATACAAAAATAACTCCCATCCAAGTTCTGGTACGATAATTTCACCATTTCCAACTACAAGGTCCTTGAAATTGGTGGTTAGTATTCCTTCCCCTGTAGCCTTTCTATTGCTTGCCTTGACATCTGGCAGTTGGAATTTTTCCATGAAATGGGTATAGTCTTTTGGTTGGCCCTTTTTCTTCTCAGTCCCTTCAGATGTTTGGGGTGGGTCATGGGAGACCTATTTTTTCTTCTTGGGTATGGGTTTTGAAGATGACGACTCACGTAGTTGACTCATCTTGACTTCTTTAGGGCTTTCAAGTTTGAAATTAAGCTAGGTTTGGAATTGATATTCTATTTTTAATAGCTTAAACTCAAATTCCAATATGATTCTACCTAATTAGACAACTACACTTAATCAAAAGAAGTTAAGAACCCTAATTAACCCTTGAAAACAACCCATACATTTTGGTTCAATATACAAGTTCTGGCAAAGTAACAAGAAAAACCAGTGGCATATGATGACTTACATGGGAAAAAATCCTCTGCAACTTTCGTTGGCCTCGGCTCTAGTTGCTCTGAACTATTCTTCAGCTCTTCAAACGTTTGAATGAGAGGAAAATGAAAATACAAACCCTTTTACATGAATTCGGTCGAGTATGTTCACCATTAATGGTGCAAGAAGGCTTGCATGAGTGAACAATTACTCTGTTAGTTGGTCATTCCTGTTTGAATTCAGGCCATAGAAATGTTCATATGAAAATTCCATCCAATGAATGACATTATTTCATACTCTCCACAAGGCCCTACCAGCGATTTGATACATACTTTGATGAGCCAAGGAGTTGCCACGTGTATCTCTCCACATTATGTGAGTATCACTCATTGCGTCTTCCAGTTTTGCATTGGAATCTCATCAAGCGATGGCTTAGAAGCCAACGATGAGATATTAGCCATTGATCTTGATCACGAGAGGATCCTAGTTGGAAACCTAAACTCCATCGCTCATCGCATCTTTACTTTTCATCGAGCAATCTTAACCTGTGATAGATCGAACTCGCACGATGGGGAGACAATCCACCAATCGACAGTCATGGGTTCCATTTTGGATAACATGAGATAACTGGCGATAGTGATAAGGCCAACGATGGGTTAAAAACTTAACCGCATCGCTCATCGGGAGTTGCTTTCCAGCGGTGGCAATGAGACACGTAATGGGTGATGAACCAAGCGAGGTAGGAAAATAGTGTATTGCTTATCATGTGATGAAGATGGGCTACTATGAAGTAACATGCTACAACAAGAATGTGATAGGTGTTAAACTTGTATAGTGCCAACTATAATGCATCATAGGATGACACTAGATATTGAGCCCATATGGTGTAAGATGTTAGGAAGTAATAGGTGGTATAGAAATTTCCATATGTTGGACATGTACGGTATTTATTTGATCATAACTAAGTGATTCATATTTTACCATATGTAGGGTCATGTTATGTGGTTGAGTAGTGTAATCTAAATATGCATGGGAATCACACTCAAAGTAGTGCGTGGAGTTGTGATAGGATTGTGTAGCATATATTAAATGGATATGAGTGTGTATGTTGTGTAAATATACAAGACCAAGGCTATACACACAACATGCTTATATTTTTTGCCCCTTCTTAAGAAGTAATGCTCTCCATCAAGTGTCAAAATTAAGTGTAGTAAATTGTGCATGAAGTTGCTCCATGTTGTACCACTTGGCTTGATTAGTAACTACTTGGTCTTGACTAAGTATAATAACCAATGAGTTCCCAGAAAAGTATTGGTTATCATGGTGTTGATAATGTCATCCTTCATAGTTATATTCATATGAGTAGGATCCAAGTCCTTGGGATGTTTATATCATACCATCTCTAGAAGTGGATGGAAGTACAATTTGAGTAGCTGCATGCTGAATATGGCATACAAATCCAAGTATTATGAAATCTCAAGAATGAGGATGTTCTCACTAGTTGAACATAAAATGACACAATAGCCATTTTATGGTGGTTCGAGTTGTGATGAGGGAAATATAATTATTCCTTTTGAAGATGTAGTGAGAGTTTTTGTGTCAATATAAAATGTGTGATGCATACATTGGGTTTGGTGGCACTCTTTGTACTTTTATTATTGGAACTAAATGATTTTTTGAACATATTAATGGTCTTGAATATGATGGATGAATTATTATGCTTTGTCCATATCACATTATTGTGCACACATCTCAAATGTTGATGGTGCATGGTAGGAGATGTTAAGGGGAATTATTGTTTGGAACCTAAGACATGTTAAAAAATGACTATGCCTCATAGAGATGTGCAATGATTTTTTGTAGGCATTTTGGATGTATAGTAGGTTATCATCCCATGTGCATAGATGGATCATGATGTTGTGAATGAGTAGAAAGTGAGCTAATATGAGGTTGATCACTGATGTCTAATTATTAGTTTATACGTGGAATGTTGTTGACTACTTGAGTTATATTTTCAATGTGATCTAAAGATTTTACTAGAATCTACTAACAAATCTTGGGTCACAAAATTAGAGAGAATAAATATTTAAATTTTGAATTGAATCTAGACATAGTTGAATAAGATGCATGTGGTTTTTGATATTATGATTACCTTCTTGCAAGTGACCATAAAGACTATTTTAAGAATGTGTCAACCATAACAAGCATACAATCATTTTAGCACTTTGTCATTGGGAGGTTATTGTGAATTTCCATGCTAAGTATATCTAAAAGACATTGAGGTACCACAAGAGTAGTGTAAAGCCCCAAATTCTTATTTGTAGGCCTGTAAATTCAATATGGTATGTAGGAATTGATGTGGCACTCAATTTTTATAGGCGTACTAGACTATAAAAGTATTATTAAAGCATGATATGCATTGTGGTGATACTATAGTGATCCATCATTTAGAATAATATGCTTCCTAGATCAAGTGTTCCCTATAAATTCCTTAGAGAATGAAAATATGTTTGAGCTTGAAGAAAAGCTTATCAAACATGTCAAAGCCATTGTAGGCATACCTTGTGTGAGTGTATTGAATGTTTATGTGAAATATTTCTTTGCTTATTATAGTGATCTACATGTTGCCCAATTTTCACCTACGGGCTAAATCAGTTGGGCAATCTATGTTTCAAGTGTTCATAAAGGCCAAATGGGGACATTGTTGTGCAGGATTAAATCATACATCTGATGCTAAGTCACAAGGAATCCTGTTGAAAGCATGCCTCAGTCAAGTTTGGCATAAAATTCCTCTAAGGAGAAAGTCGCCAAGACCTTCCAGATGTCTCGCCGATTAGAAGGGGTTCTATTCATTTTTGAAATGTCTTGGTCGGCCAGACATTTTAAATCGCTGTGGGTTTTTAGAAGTCTCCCTGACATGCTAAGGTCTTTCCGACATGGAGTGGTGGTCCCAGATAGAAGTCTCACCAAAATATTTAAGTTTGGAAAAAGGTCTGCCCGACTTGTTGATGTCTCCCTGATAGAAAAGGTCTCGCCGAATGGAGGCATCATCACCATGAGGTCTGGTGGACAGAGGGTGGTCTTTCCGAAAGGAAGGAATCTACACTTAGGGAAATAGAATCATTTTGGGGAGATGTCTCGGCGACTAATGAAAGTCTTGGCGAAAAGAGATTTCAAAGGGGAGAAAAGGTGGGCCTCGCTGTAACGTCTCACCGAAACATGGGAGTCTCATCGAAAGAAATAATCGATAAGACTCCTAGCCACGGGTTTGAGTTCGACATGAAGTCTTGCCGAAGGATGAATGTCTCACCGACCCGAAAATGTCACACCGACGTTTTTTCACAAGAGGATATCGGTATGACTTTTTCATTCGCTATGAAGTCTTACCGACGGTTGTGAGGTCTTGCCGATAGCTACTACGAGGTGTATTTGCATTGGGGAGACATGATTAGTGTCTCGCCAACATGCGATCCTAATGGAGGACCTCTGACCACCAGGAGAAGCTTGCGTGGCATCTGTTCGACCAATTGGAGGAAGCTAAAGGTGAACCATTGACAATTTGACTGATTGACCACCCCGACAAAGAAGATCAACGAAACATAAACAATATGAATTTTCTCTATGAATAAAGCGATGGATTAGTTCGTTATACAGGTGGTGGAATCTATAAGAATCTAGGAGGAGACCGAAGACTGTTTCCAGCAAAGGTCAAATTGCAGAAGGATCTAGAGCAAGAAGAAAGCTAGCAAAAAGGAGAAAGCCTCAAGTCCGTGACACCTGGGATTGCTGTTGGCAGAAGAGTCGATCTACATTTATGGTAACACTCAGAAGCATTCAAGGCAGCACGGCAAGAAGATTCGAAGATGGACACGACGACTAGAAGTTAATGCTGCAAAAGATCTTAAGGCTTCCCCTGAGGGCGATCTGTCACCAAGATGGACACGAGGATGCAATCGGATGCAGAATTAATTTCATTTAAAGATCTAAGGGCAGATCTTTATGAATGAATATTTTTTGTAAGCCCAGAGGGGCCGATATCTTTTTGTATATATAGAATTTTTTCCTTCTTGTAAAGGGAGTTCTCTGGATGCTTTTTGAAAGTCTGTGACTTCTACAGTCCTTTCTCAGATTAGCAAACTTTTGTAACTCATTTTGGAGCATGATATATAAAATTTATCTTGGTTACCATTGATGGTTCAATTTACCTTCTGGTTCTTGCAAAATATTGTGCATTTTTAGGTGATTGATCAAGCTACTTTGTGAAATATTTCTTTTCCTTATAGCTTTGTCTCATGTTAGCATGCCTTTCTTTGCAAAAGTAGTATTATGTAGGTTACAAACTATGTTTACTTAATTGCACATGAGCTTTTAATTTGTGAAAATCTTCTTTTCCTTCTTGAAAGTGTGTGCATGTCAAACTTGTTTGTGAAACACTTATGCATAATCTATAGAAACTTGTTGTGCAGTACCATATCCATCATCAGTATTCAAGTGTAACTCGAGTATCTCATTGTTCTTGTCATTTTGGTGCATCACCATAGGATTTAATTTTCATTTTTATGCATTCACCTTCTCCCTTTTCCTTACAAGATCAATAGTTAGGTGACACCATAGGAAGCCGGCCTTCTCCGAAGGTTGACCTCTGTTTATAAGTGACCCACAACTTTAGAGGTCTTCCCATGTTACACTGGATTGTTGAGTTTATATTCTGCAGGGTGCAAATCCAGGAGATAACAGTTTTGGCACGCCCGGTGGGACCGTTTGAATCAGAACAATTTAAAGAGTACATATTACTGCTAGTTTTTGAGATGCAACCAGTAAGTTTGAGTCTTTCAGACTGATGACATTAGCATATCATGGCGACTCTGAGTTTGGGAAGTAGCAGAAAAGATAGTGCATCAATAAGAAATTCAACATACTGAGGGATTTGGTGTCTACCTTAGTATCAGTTAGTCTTGGAGGCAGTTTGAACAAACCCTGGCGACTCCGAGCTCAAATCTTCTGGTTCACAGGCAACAAGTGTTGGTATGTCTCAAAAGAATATGTTAGTTCTGAGTTTCCAGCTCTTTGAATGAAAAGATGTCAAATGTTCATGAAGATGCTTATTATGACCCTCCACATCATGAGTATGTTGCTCCTACACCTTCTTATCAGTTACATTCAACCAACCATAATGTTGGTTTCGGCCCAATTTCCTTTGCAGCAACAACTAATCAGCATTTTCATCATGTTTCCCACCCTCCCACTTCGGTTCAGCTTTTGTCTCAATCAATATTTGATCAAAATCAACCCCAAGAGGAGGTTTCTGATGTTAACCAATATGATTATTTATATAATCAGCCTCAAAAACATCCATACCAGAACATATTGGACCTGCTCCAACAAATTGACCATACGTTGTGGGATCTAAGTCAAGGTCTTCACAATATGACGATTAATGATATTAGTACGGTGCTTGCATGCTTATCTAGGATGTTGATTGATGTCAAGGTGCAGAAAGGTATCCTTATGCAACAACAAGAAGTGGTTGAACAAGTCTACTTTTATGATCAAGAGAGAGTGGCAAAAAGAATCCAGTTCGAGGAAGGCCTTGAACAGGAAATAGATGCTAAGGAAGAACAAATGAAGCTACTCTCTGCTCAGGTGCAGAATACTCAAGCTTACTCAGATTATCAACACCAACTAATGGAGGAGTTTCAAAAGAGGCAACTTGAGGGGAGTTCTAAAGAAAAGAGAGTTGTTGCAGAAGAAGAGCAACCCAGTGATCAAGTTAGTTCATTCACCATGGAGGAGACTAGAATTCCAAATCTGTTACATCTAGCTATGGAGGAATATAGAAAGCAACAACAACAAATGATTGAACAACAGGAAGACATTGGAGAGTTGTTGATAGATGATAATCAGCGAGACAATGGGGCCTTAATTCAGGAAGAAAAGCCTGAAATTAAACCTGATATTATCCTCCAAGGTGAGAGATTTGATGTTTTCGAATATGTTCTGGATGAGGAAGCTAATGCTGAGATTTTTGAAGAATTGTGCACATGTATTATTGAATAGTTTTGTTCAAAGTTGGATGCTAAAGAATCAAAAGAATCAGAAGAAGTTGTCACTCATGGTAAGTTGGAACAACAGGTTCACAAGATTGAAGAAGTGATGAAACAATAAGAAAAACCTCATGAACCTGATTTGAAAAATCATAACTAGTTGGAGGAGCTTCCATTCCATTGTATAGAAGAACTTGATACTTCATCACCACTTGAATTTTTGTCTTCTTTCATTGAAAAGGACAAGCCTAAATCAGAATGTAATTCTTCCAGTAATGATGAGAATTATAAGCAGCTTCCATTCTGGTCTATAAAAGAGCCTGAGGTTAATGAATTGATTGAAAGTGTGTCAGAGGAAGCCATCTCATTGTTCTCTGTTGAAGAAATGAGTGTTCATTTGGGAAAGCATGAACATACTGAGGAGGTTTCTATTTTTTCACCAATTCAGCCACAGAGATTAGATCTTTCCAACCCCCAAGGTGATAAAATGGCAGTTCATGAGCAAGAGATCAACAAGGAGGTTTCAAGCTTTACCCTTACCAAAGGTTGTCCAATCAGATACCTAGCTCAGATGAAGTCCAATACAACACCAAGGACCAATCATGCACCTATACATGAAGACACAATAGAAGATGGTATCCAAAATGCACTGGAAGTTAAAAAAGAGTATGCTCAATTCACTTATCTTCCCTTGAATAACCTTACATATGATCTGTTTAAGGAGGGTAGTGAGTCTATATTTTTTTTTCATAAATTGCTGCAACAATTTATTAAATATTCCTCAGAGCATCGTCCTCTTGTAACTGCCATCATGCATGATAATTATTGCATATTGAGAAGAAAGGGTAGTTATTTCAGTCATCCTATGAATGGTTTCGTTTGACCAGCTTCTTTGCTGGTTAGAGTAGGGTAGGCTAGTTTCATTTCAAATGCATCTTTGTTTTCCCTAAGTGCTGTTTCAGCACAGTTAGATAGTTTCCTTTCTTTACTTTTCTTGTTTTCAATAAGTTTCCAAGTGTTCTAATGAGTTACAAATAAGTTACTGCCATGTACAAGCTGCTCTTGATTTGTTTCTGAGTTGTCCCAATGACTCCATGCCCAATGGATAGGCCTAGGCTACTAGTTTTTATGTTTAGCAGGAAAACATCCAACTAAGGTCGCAAGAAATGTTGCCCAATTTTCACCTACGGGCTAAATCAGTTGGGCAATCTATGTTTCAAGTGTTCATAAAGGCCAAATGGGGACATTGTTGTGCAGGATTAAATCATACATCTGATGCTAAGTCACAAGGAAGCCTGTTGAAAGCATGCCTCAGTCAAGTTTGGCATAAAATTCCTCTAAGGAGAAAGTCGCCAAGACCTTCCAGATGTCTCACCGACTAGAAGGGGTTCTATTCATTTTTGAAATTTCTTGGTCGGCCAGACATTTTAAATTGCCGTGGGTTTTTAGAAGTCTCCCCGACATGCTGAGGTCTTGCCGACATGGAGTGGTGGTCCTAGATAGAAGTCTCGCCAAAATATTTAAGTTCAACAAAAGGTCTTCCCAACTTGTTGATGTCTCCCTGATAGAAAAGGTTTCACCGAATGGAGGCATCATCACCATGAGGTTTGGCCGACAGAGGGTGGTCTTTCAGAAAGGAAGGAATCTACGCTCGGGGAAATAAATTTTTTTTGGGGAGATGTCTCGGTGACTAATGAAAGTCTTGGCGAAAAGAGATGTCAACGGGGAGAAAAGGTGGGCCTCGCTGTAACGTCTCACTGAAACATGGGAGTCTCATCGAAAGAAATAATCGATAAGACTCCTGGCCACGGGTTTGAGTTTGACATGAAGTATTGTTGAAGGATGAATGTCTCACCGACCCGACAATGTCACACCGACGTTTTTTCACAAGAGGATATTGATATGACTTTTGCATTTGCTATGAAGTCTTGCCGATGATTGTGAGGTCTTGCCGATAGCTGCTATGAGGTGTATTCACATCGAGGAGACACGATTAGTGTCTCGCCAACATGCGATCCTAATGGAGGACCTCTGACCACTCAGAGAAGCTTGCGTGGCATCTGTTCGACCAATCAGAGGAAGCTGAAGGCGAACCATTGACAATTTGATTGATTGACCACCCCGCAAAGAAGATCAACGAAACATAAACAATATGAATTTTCTCTATGAATAAAGCAATGGATTAGTTCGATATATAGGTGGTGGCATCTATAAGAATCTAGGAGGAGACCGAAGACTATTTCCAGGAAAGGTCAAATTGCGGAAGGATCTAGAGCAAGAAGAAAGCTGGTAGAAAGGAGAAAGCCTCAAGTTCGTGACACCTGGGATCACTGCTGGCAGAAGAGTCGATCTACATTTATGGTAACACTTAGAAGCATTCAAGGTAGCTCGGCAAGGAGATTCAAAGATGGACATGAGGACCATAAGTTAATGCTGCAAAAGATCTTAAGGCTTCCCCTGAGGGCGATCTGTCACCAAGATGGACACGAGGATGCAATCAGATGCAAAATTAATTTCATTTAAAGATCTAAGGGCAGATCTTTATGAACGAATATTTTTTGTAAGCCCATAGGGACCGATATCTTTTTGTATATATGGCATTTTTTCCTTCTTGTAAAGGGAGTTCTCTGGATGCTTTTCAAAAGTATGTGACTTCTACAGCCCTTTCTCAGATTAGAAAACTTCTGTAACTCATTTTGGAGCATGATATATAAAATTTATCTTGGTTACCATTGATGGTTCAATTTGCCTTCTGGTTCTTGCAAAATATTGTGCATTTTCAGGTGATTGATCAAGCTACTTTGTGAAATCTTTCTTTTCCTTATAGCTTTGTCTCATGTTAGCATGCCTTTCTTTGCAAAATTAGTATTAAGTAGGTTACAAACTGTGTTTACTTAATTGCACATGAGCATTTAATTTGTGAAAATCTGCTTTTCCTTCTTGAAAGTGTGTGCATGTCAAACCTATTTGTGAAACACTTATGCATAATCTATAGAAGCTTGTTGTGCAGTACCATATCCATCATCAATATTCAAGTGTAACTTGAGTATCTCATTGTTCTTGTCATTTTGGTGCATCACCATAGGAATTAAATTTTCATTTTTATGCATTCTCCTTCTCCCTTTTCCTTACAAGATCAGTATTTAGGTGACACCATAGGAAGCCGGCCTTCTCCAGAGGTTGACCTCTGTTTATAAGTGGCCCACAGCTTTAGAGGTCTTCCCATGTTACACTGGATTGTTGAGTTTATATTCTGCAAGGTGCAAATCCAGGAGATAACACTACAATAGAAAAACTTATGACCATATAATTCCAACATGGTGGTGTGTGTATGGAATGGTGGTTGGATAAGGTAATTGAAAACTTTGTTTTCACGAACCCTCTTATGGTTGATCACTAGGTAGAATTATCATAGATAAGTCATACAATTTATGTGCCATATATTTTATAGTTTTCTTTATGTGTGTAAGAACTGGAGTTGTTCATGATCAAAGTGAATAATCGTCTCTTTGTTGTGAATGTAATGACATTATCACTTGAAAACTTGTATGGTGGTATAACACTCCTTGTAAGTGGAGAAGCATTGTATGGTATCATTGAATGTATCTAATTGATAAGTGAGAAGTTTTCAGAGAAATATGACATTTAGTGCATAGATAGATGCATCAATATATATCTCAAATAAATAGAGGTACTATTTGAGCTCAATGAAGGTTTGTTGTTGTGTATAAGTCCACTAGAATTTTTCCATGGCACACATAATCTAGTGGTACCAAGTCACATGTGAGATTCTAAGGATAAACCTTTAGTAAAAGTTGGTAAGTCTAATAAAGATATGTAATTATATAAGAATGCATGGAATAGGCTAGTCTTAAATAACCTTGATTTTCTTTAGATCAATATTAATGCTAAAAAGGTTGATTATGTAACCAAGATACTAAATTTTTGTGGTTCCAAATGTGCATTTACTAAGTTTGGCTTGCATCTTGTGCATTGGAATAAAGTATTTTCTGCACGTGTAATGTTTTGTACATGATCCTCCCAGATCTTGATGAAGATGAGGATTCTATTCAAATAAACAATGTCAAAAGAGTTGATGAATTCATGTAAGAAGTTATCCATAAAAACATAAATATTTTAGGATTATTGGTCAAGCCAATAAGAAAATCCATCTACTTGTAGATCTATTCTTACATTTTGAATGTAGTCTTCTATATGTCTTCTAATTAAACTATAACTTGGTGATATCCTAGCCTCAAACTACTTTTGGTGAATGAGAACACCTTGTAGATCTAGTCTAGAATAATGCATAGAAAGGACACCTATTCTTCATCAATATTTATTACCTCAATACAAGTTATCACGTGCCATCCATGGACACTAGCACAATCATATTACCTCAAGGGGAATAAATTAGCATGATATTTCCTTGATCAATACATTCTTGAACTTGGAATTGGATTTTTTTAATATCCCAAATGGACATCTGGTACGTGGAGATATGAAGAAAAGGATATCTAAGAACCAAGTCAATTCTATGTGGTACTATTCATGTGTGGAAAGGCCCACATGATCAACAATTAATTTGTCATATTCATGTAGTGCACTATTGATCTATTGCTCTTGCAATAATTAGGCATGAAATCACATATTGTGAGATCTTATATACTTGGTTTCATAGGTGTTGTTATGCCTCACACAAAACCTATTTTTATTAGGAAAAATATGGATTCCCTTTCTCTTATTTGTTTTTTCCTTTCCATTTGTTACTTTTTATTATTTTTCTAAGTGTTTGAGTATTTAGTTTTGAATATATTTTTCTTGATAGAGTTTTGGGTTTTCTTTAAATCAATTCCAACACAAGGTTCCTCAAAACCATAACTTTTTTTATTTCTATTCTTTTTATATTTTTGGAGTTTCCTTTGCATACTTCCCAATTCACTTATGGTAGAGGTATGTTCACACTCATAATTCCAATGATAGAAGATGTTTAGCCCTAACCTCGACCTACCTCTTTAGATTTTCATTAATGGAACTTATCATGTATGCATGTATTGGATTCAAATTCATTTATCATTTCATTTTGAGTACTTTAGTATTGAGGTTTCATGTATTTGATCTTTTCAAATATTGTCTCTCTCTTGCAAAAATAAATCTAAGTATTTCTTGCTAGATCACTGTGATTACGTTCAAGATTTATGTGGAGGGTGTTGGTGGGGTGATCCTCTGTATTTAGGGTTTCTATCATGCTCCACCAATGGTTTTTTATTCACATGGTTTCAACTATGGGTTTGTCCCTTCTCTTGCTCTTATATTTTAAATTTCTTATTTTATGATTTGTTTAGTTTGCCTTAGTTTTTGTATGTTTTTCCTTTATTTTTAGAGTTCTTAATTTTTCTTTTTTCTTTTTTTATTTTTGGGGGTTTGTTAGGGTTTTTTTGGTGTGTATTTTTTCCACTTTCATGCCCTAGATCTTCCTCTATGTGTTCGAGTGCTAATTTAACGACAATAGTTAAACCCTTGTGCATTATTCTTAGTTGTCTTTTATTCTATGTAGATCCAAAATGTATACTTTATTGGAGTCTTATTTTGTTTTAATTGTGATCTCATGTTCACTTAAGCTTATGTACTCATAAATATTGGACTTACAATTTTTTTCCAACCAAGATATTTTGAATAGGTCTTTCAAGGTTGGAGCATCAAGAAAACTCTTATGGGAGTGCTTGATTTTAGTATCCCAATAATCTTCCTCCCCGATCTTTTTCTTTATTGTTTTTTCATAATATATCTTATGAGAATCCACTTATCCTTTTCCTTTGATAATTTATTTTAGGTATCCTTGATCCTTGATTCCTAATGATTTTTTCCTTCACACAGTTTGCTTCTTCATTTGAATCACTAGGTGATCCAAAAGCTTCTTCTTTCTTCACAACTTTAAATGTGGCTTCCTTTTTGTGTGTACTCTGAAATTTATTCCTCATTTCATAAGCTGTGAGAGATCCATACAGTTCTTCCATGGTAAGATTTTTCAAATCTTTGGCTTCTTCAATTGTAGATACTTTTTGGTCAAACCTCGAAGGGAGGGTTCTCAGAATTTTCTTCACCACAACAGATTCAGTTATGGACCTTCTCCATGAATTTTGATTCCATTCATAGCTTCATCTACCTAGAGTAGATAGCTAGCTATATTCTCTTCTTCCTTCATCTTCATATTCTCAAATAATGTCTGGTAAGATTGCAATTTTTCTTGTTTGATACTGTCATTCCCTTCATAGAGATTCTTGAGCTTATCCTGGATTTCCTTTGCTATCTTGAATTGTACCACCTTGAAAAATTCATAATTAGCTAACCCACTTAGGATGGAATTCTGTGCTTTAGCATTGTTCTCGTGTGCCTTTTTGGCATTTGGATTAGTAATAAGATGAGAAATCTCAACATAATCATCTTTAACAACTCTCCAAACACCATAACCAAGATATGTGAGATAAGCATCCATCCACATACTCCAAAAGGCATAATTCTTTCCATAAAATTGTGGTGCCTTAGAAGAGGACTCCTTTTGAGCCATGTGTTCTAAACCAAGATATACCTTCAATTGTTAGGTTGCAACAAGGAACTCAATTTTGATACCAATTGTTAGAACACATATATATACCGAGAGGAGGGGGTGAATCAGTATATCCCTCAAAATAATTTAGTTTCAACTTGTCAATAAAAACCTAAAAATTGCATTAATTAGATAACATATTCAAAGCACGAGCACATATTCATAACACTAGATTTACACGAAAAACCCAACAAGGGAAAAACTATGGTGAGAAGAGCTACTTGGAGCTACTATCCAAATCTAGCCTCATAAATGAATCAATAGTTACAAAACATTTTATGTCTTTAACTTGAGGAAGTTTACAACTCCTTGCTTACTTACAGAATAAGGCTGCAACCTTAGAATACAACTCCTTGAAGAATTAGATGACAAAACATAATTGCAACACTTCTTGTGCCTTTGACTCACTACCTTCAACACTTTTACACAACTCTACCTTTGGCTCACTACCTCCAGTATTCAAACTTGCACTTTTGCCTTTGGCACACTACCTCCAATACTCACATAATTTGGTCAACTCATTTCCTTCTACACACCACCTAATCTCTTCTACTTTTAGCTCGCTGCCTCCAACAAGAATCAAACACTTTTTTGCAATTTTGCACACATTACTCTTCCTTCAGCACATTGTTGTTAACAAATTACATTAATTGCACATTGAACACTTGTTCACACTAATTACACACTTGATCTTACATTTATACCATCTGCAAGCATCAAAAAATTTCTCCTTGTTGGCCATCTTGAAATGTATGAACATGAATTGTGCAATGACCACATTGAGTCAGCTTTAGCACATCCATAGGAAAGGGAAAATAAATGTGGTCCAAGACAGGAGATGAGTAGGACCTAATTCAAATCTTCATGCATCCCTATGTTGGCGCATGCCACAAAAACTTTGTGTAAAAAAATTAGAACACTAAGTTAGCCCAACAAACACTCAACCCTTGAAATATTAATTTCCAGACCACAAGTGGTATTGGAAAAGAAAGTTAGTATCACCTGGATCACATTGTGAGCATCAAATGATATTCAATAATATATTCCCATGCCCTTATTTCATAGCTTTATAAAACATTATGCTGACACAAATAAACATACATAAAACCAGTATCTATTGCAAACCCAGACAACATAGTCTTGAGATACAACTTTGATAGCTCAACTTGTGGTACACTTCAAAAATTGAAACTTGAGGAAAGGTAACAGATAGACATTAGAAACACATCCTCCAAATTGCAAGACCATAACAACAACTGTAGAGAAATATAGAGCATTTCAAAGAACATTCCATGATTGCAATAGTTTAGTCACCATTTTGCTTACTTAGGAAACTTTTGTAGTAACACCCAAGATTTGATAACTGGAACACATATGTTGAACACTAGACTTTTCCTAACCTTCAAACCACAAGAACATATCTTCAAATGTGAAGGAATTCAAAGCATTCTCCAGAGCCTTTTTAGAGCACCTTTCTTGAGACACAAACTATAAGAGATTATTCTATGCAAATTACAACAATAAATAGTGAATATAATATTCATAGAATCATATACCCATTCATGAGTAACAAGACATAGCAACTCATGACATCCTTCTTGATTGTAGCATATGCAACTAACTACACACTGCCACCTTGTTGTCAACAAAGACCATCATCATCAACAACCTCCATACTGATTGACATCAATGACAACCAACAAATTCCATACTGTTGACACCAATGACAACACCTACAACAAGAGAGACAAAAAATAAAAAAAATCGCACTAGTTTTTGAACATACCAAGCTTCAAAATGAGCGATACCTTTCAATGCATTATAGGGAACTCAATTCTGAATGTGTGTAGTACAATTAATAACTTCAATCCAATATGCTAGAATTAGAGAATGAGCATGAATCAAACAACTAGCCATCTCCTTTAGGGTCCTATTCTTCCTTTTAGAAACACCATTCTATTGTGGTGTGTATACAATTGAAAATGTTGAAGATTTATCCCTTCAAGAGTACATAATTGCACAAAATTATGGTTGAAATATTCTCAGCCATCATTAGTGAAAAATATCTTGACATACTTTCTAGATTTCTTATTAGCATGAGCCTTGAATTCTTGAAACTTATTAAATACTTCATTCTTTCAGTGAAGAAATTAGACCCAAGTGTATTTGGAGTAGTCATCAATGAAGGTAAGTACATAGTGAGCCTTATTTAAAGAAAATGTTGGAAATGAACCCGAAAGATCACTGTGAACCAATTGAAGGACTTATAAATCCCTCCAAGACTTCACTTTATCAAAATTATCTTCTAAATTCTTACCCATTACACAACCTAGATACACACCATTTGAAAATTTGATTCAAGGGAGTCTTGTGACCATATCCTGTGAGATGAGTTTTTGAACATAGCGGTAGTTAATATGGTCAAACTGTTCATGCCATAGCTTACCAAATTTAAATGAGTGAGTAATGTTGGAGAGGGAGATCGTAGCACAAAGTGGGAGAATGCATATAATTGAGACTCATGATCGACTTGTCCCACTAAAACCAAGGCATCATCTTCAAGATATTTGATCACAATTGTATCAAGAGAAAACTCAAATTTCTTACCATTCCCAAGATGAGTGATATAGTAGACTAAAAGAAGGTTGGAACAAAAGTAAAGAACACAAAGAAAATTCTCAAATTCCTCATTATCCATGTCAACCAAACCTTTTCCTACAACTTCCACATGAGTATCATCACCTGTAAGAATGTGTGGCATTGTACAAGGCTCCAATGGACAAAAATATTCTCTATCAAAACCCATGTGATGTGTAGCACCAAAGTCAATTATCTATTTTTGTGAAGATTTTGTGGCTAAAAATGTTCTTTTCCTTTCCATTTCCTTAGTTTTGAAGAAATGGAAGGAGATGCTTCTTGTTTGTAGGAAGACAACAAATTGATGTTATTTTTCTTAATAATGTTTTTCAACTCATCAATTTTCGTAGTATGGCAATGATGCTCATTATGACCAAATTTCTTGGAGTATGAACAATTCGATCTCTCCTTCTATGAATACCCCTTCTTGAAAGAGGATGAAGAGTCTTCTTGTGTAAGATAAGATAATTGTGCTCTTTGTGTGGATTGTTCTTTGATTGTTTCTATTTCTTATTGGTTTTATAACATGACCTGCCACTAAAGCTTGTGACTTGAATGACTTAAGAATACCCATGGAGATCACCTTTGGATTTTTAGGCATCGATATATCTATAAATGAATTAAATTATGGTGTAGTATAGGCACTTCCCATAGTCAACCAATGAGTTTGGAAACTAAAATAAAATTTGCATACTTTGAAAGAATTTTATCTAACAAATTGAAGACCAATTACGCATTATTCTTATCAATGCCACAATCCTTGAGTTTTTATCTTAATTCACTGGCCTTAGTTATATAGTCTTGGATAGTGTTAAAAATATTGGGATCTACAATAGTGATTTCATTATCAATTTTGTATCCCCTAATCTCATCAATTTTCCATACAATTGAGCAAGTTTATCCCAACCGTTCTTAGCTGTCTTACACTTATCAATATGAAAGATATGATCAAAACATATTTTTTCGTAGAGTTCCAAATGACATAGTACTTTTAATGAGCCATCCACTTTTTAAATTATGATTTGTTGGTTCTAGAATGGATCTATCAATGTAGTGAATTAATCCCTTTTCCCATTAGTTTACTCCATGCTTCTATTTTCCATGTTGCATAGTTATGTGGAGTTAAAACATAAAAGTTAGGATGACCCATGGATAAAATTTGAGATCACAAGAGATAAATAAAAGCACAATCACACAACACAACCCCACCAAATTACTCAATCAAAGTACCCTCCAAAGAAAAATGAATTGACACTTTATACTTAGTGAAGTTACAATTTCCACTTGAAAAAAAAAGCTAAGGGGAATTTGGATCTCAATGCTTACAATTACAAAAACAATATTAGATCAAACTGTGATCAATGCAATACAACTGCCAAAATAAGGCTATATATTGAAAGTGTGGATTTTTTTCTTAATAATTATAAAATGAGAGCACCATTATGAAGTAAATGAAAAATTATGCACTTAAAAAAATGTAATTGAAAAGGAGTTCGTATGAGCCTGAACAAAGCCCCAAAAATTCCCAAAATGAGAACCGTTCAACAACACTTGTGAAAAATTGTAATTTTTGGAAAATCCATGCACCAAAATTAGGAACTGCCTGCACCAATATGTAGAGCATGAAAAATTAGCCCAAATAAAAAAATATTCTGAAAAAGGAGTTCGTGAGCCCAAGTAGCTTCCAAAGTTGAACTGCAAAATGGAAACTTGCAATGGAGAGGGGGCCAAAAATCAAAAGACTCCTAATGATGTCGTCACTACATCACCACTAAGTTTGGTGAAACTGCCGCCAACTTTGGAGGTGCCACCAAATGTGGAACTCCACTAGCTAGTTTAACCTTTGCGAAATTTGGAACCTTTTCTATTTTTAGAAATCTTCAACAAAAAAATTCTACCAAATTTGGTAGGTTCGCCAAATTTCTTTTAAAATTTGGTGGACTAGATAATAGGATTTTCTAATGTTTTTTGTTTTTATTTATTTATTTTGATATTTTAATTTTTAATTTAAAAAAAATAAATTTAAATGTGTGGAAGTGGGGGGCCACACTCCATTCCCACTTAAAGGGGCCGAGCCCTTTATAGGGCTCATAGTCCTATGGGGGTCGGTAGACTCTTTATGGGTTGCGACCTCCAGTATGGGGCCCAACAACCTTTCACAAGGTATTGTCAGGTACCCTGCAATATTAATTTTTTTTTACAAAATAAAAACTATGAATTAATATATAATTTTTGATTTTTTAAAACATTGTTTTAAAAAAATTATAATTTTTTTTGAAGAATCATACCGCTATGCAGGGGTTGGGCCTTATGACCCGACTAGCAATTTTTTTGCTTTAAAGGGCAATTTTCTCCAAAATCAACAATTTGATGGTTGATATATAGGTTCTTGGGCCTTTTGAGCGTGATGTCAAATTTGAACCAAAATGATCCGAAAGTATGGCTACCTTTTGGATTTGGAAAACCAACACCCAACTTCAAACTCTTGCAGATCTGGCCTCCAATATCTAATTGGGATAAAACAAAGGGAAAATCTAACTTTCTCAAGGACTTCAGACATAGTGACGAGCTCAGATCCAATACAATAAACTCTTAAAATATAATTGCAATACAAAGCAAAAATAGAAATCCCCCAAAATTTGGTATTTCTATCACACCTTTCTGGTTCTCAAGATCATTCAACGATGCAATAGAAGAGCATACTCAATGCTTCAAGAAAATACAAGATCTACACTTAAGATCTAAAAGACTAACCAAAGGCACTCAACTTTCTCTAATACCATGTAATATTTGGCTATGGAGATAACCACCCAATACCTAAAGGCCTATAGAAAACACAAGATTCTTAAAAGATCAATATGACAAGAATAAATTTCTATACTCCTATCAAAGAATGCAAAATAGAATATATGTACAATGTGCGAGATACCCTTGGTTATATAGACAAGGTCAGACATAAGATTAGACAATATCACGACAAGTGTCTTAATCCTATGACATGAAAAACTAATATTAAATGACATAAGACATAAAAATTAAATGACAAAAGACAATATTAGATTATGCCAAGTGTCTTAATCTTATGATATGAGACATAAAGTGATAAGATCCCATGTGTATCCTAAGTAAAATTAAGTGATAAGATTCGAAAGGTGCCTAATAGTGGAACTAATAGGTAATATTCCTATTCACACCAGCAAACCTTAATATGGAATTACCATGATTAGATCTATCTCCTTTATGATGCTAAAAATTAACCAACATAACATGCTTAATAACACCACCTTATGTGAACTTATAACAACAATAAATAAAACATAACATCACCATAAGATAGTGTTGAAAAATGAGGTGTTTTCTTAGCTTAATACTCTGTAAAACTTTAATATTTCTGATCTAAGTAAGCTCCTTCTTTGTTACATATATTCTTTGTGGGTGATTATCTTGATTAATTCATTTTTATTGTTGTATAATGAAGAGAGAAGTTGATAGAAGAACTAGACAAGATATTAGAAAGATCACACAAGATATAACGTGGAGAAACCCTTTTGGGAAAAAACTCCACCAAGAATTATTCTATTATTCAATCTCTAAATTACAATAGCTCCAATTCTTGCTTGAGAATTCTTCTTCTCTCTTTACCAATCTTCTTCACACCTGCAAATAACAATTATGAAAACTCTCTTCAACTTGAATGAGATATAGAGACAATATGCAACCTTGTAATCTCCAAATGGTGATAATTACAATGCACAAGCTCAAGCAGTTGAAAAGGTATGCGATATTGCTTCAAGTTGAGTTATTCTATGAAGACTAAAGCTTACAACATGTGCTTCATGCATTTGGGCGTCCCAAACTAAAGCTACAACTTATCCTTCACTTTGGTGATAATTCCAATGCTCTTCCTCAAAGTTGGTGCCCTTAAGTAATCCTACTTAACTGAGCCTTCAGAAATATCTTATCATGCATGAGAGGTAAATCCAAGAAAGAATCTTGGGCGCCCAAGTTGGCTCCAAGTGATTTCTAGTTAACTAAAACATTTTCTCAACACCATTCATGCAAGAATGGTCATCCCCTATAAACTGGAGGTAGTCCCTGTTATCTGTCATACAACTGTATGTTATTAGCCATGCATTCCAAGTTAACTGAAGTTAACTAACATACAACTGAAACTAACTGAAGACAACTAAACCATAACTGAACTAAACTGAACTGAACTAAACTAATTCTAAACTGAACTGAACTGAACTGAACTAAACTGAATTGAACTGAACTGAACTGAACTGAACTGAACTGAATGAATTGAACTGATCTGATCTGAACTGAACTGAACTTCAAGCATGCAAACATCAAATCCTAAGTCCTAGGATCTTTACATGCATTTAAAAGTGTTAACTGTTACTCCGTATAGTTAATTGAACACAAGGTGACTGTCACCTTACCATGTGGGTGTCCCATGTGCCCCTATTATTTAGGAAATCACTATGGATTCCCTCACATGTTCCTTACATTTATAATTAATTACAAATGTCAATAATCATGATTATTTCATCAAATATTAATCTTATCCTAATCTTAGTGTTGTTGAACACATTCCAAGAATCTAGGAGATACATGAAATAATTAATGTTTAGGATTTGCAATTAAATGGCATCCTATTTCCAACATTCTCCCATTTGACATTATACATTGCAATTATTCTAAACAAGGAATAATAAATTTAAATCAAGTACATGACTCAAGGCCAATGGCCTTCTTGCACCATGAGAACTTATCTGTAGGAACTAGCTTCGTAAGATAATCTATAGCATTAATCAAAGGTCAACTTTTTCAATTAATACTTTCCCACTCTCAACCATTTCTCACACAAAGTGATACTGAACATCTACATGTTTAGTACAAGCATGATACATAGGATTTTTGGCTAAGCAAATAGCACTCTGACTATCACATTCAAGCCTAACTTGCTTGCAATTAAAACCAATACTTGACCCAAGTCTCTGTAACCAAACTGCCTCTTTAGAGGCATGTGTGGCAGCCATGTACTCTGCTTCTGTGGTGGACAAAGCAACCGTGGGCTGCCTCTTACTCATCCAACTAGCCGCAACTCCAAACAAAGTATACACATAACCACTTGTCGACCTCCGACTATCCAGATCTCCTGCCCAATCTGAATCAACAAATCCCTGTATGTCCAATGATCTATTCATAATATCAATATTATTAGAACCATGATAAACCAAACAGTAATCTGAAGTCCCTTGTAAATATCTAAATACCCTCTTAACACAAGTACAATGTTCTTTACTAGGGTTAGACATAAACCTACTAAGAACTCCCACTACTTGTGCTATATCTGGTCTCGTACAGACTAGTGCATACATTAAACTACCAATTGCACTAGCATACAAAATTTTAGACATTTCCTCAAAATCAAAATAAGATTTAGGACTCATATCTAAACTTAACTTCGTGCCAACTGGTAAAGGAATATTAACTGGTTTACTATCCTGCATATTAAACCTTTTCAAAATAGTATCAACATAATTGCTTTGACTTAAGCAAAGCTTTTTGTTACCTCTATCTCTACTGATCTCCATACCGAGGATATATTTTGCAGCCCCTAGATCTTTCATCTCAAATGTGCTTGAGAGTCGTGCTTTCAATTCTTTGATCATTACCTTGCTGTTACCAATAAACAACATGTCATCAACATACAAGATAATAATTAAAAGCTGATCATCAATAATTTTTATATAAGCACAATGGTCTTCCTCACTCCTAACATAACCAATTTTTAATGTGAAAGCATCAAACTTTTGGTACCACATTCTGGGTGACTGTTTCAATCCATATAAAGATCTCTTTAACCTGCAAACCAATTCTTCTTTTCCTTTTACAACAAAACCTTCAGGTTGCTTCATATAAATCTCCTCATCAAGATTCCCATGCAAAAAAGCAGTTTTCACATCCATTTGCTCAATTTCAAAATCATAAGCATCAACAATAGATAAGAAGAATCTAATAGAAGTTAATTTAGCAACAAGAGAGAAGATTTCATTAAAGTCAACTCCCTCTCTCTAGGAGTAGCCCTTGGCTACTAATCTAGCCTTGTACCTTCCGAGATTACCATCTGCACCAATCTTCTTTTTAAGGATCCATCTACAACCAATGGCCTTTCTATCTTTGGGAAAACTCTCAAGATCCCATGTGTCACAAGTATCCAAGGATTCCATTTCCTCATGCATAGCTTGTGACCAAAGCTTGTTCTCGTCTGAGGACAAAGCTTCCCTGTAAGAACTGGATTCATCATTAGTACTCATTAAAGAAAAAATACAACGGAAATTAGGTGGGCTATACCTATCAACGAGATTCCGTTGTCTTGTGGATCTCCTTAAAGGAGTTTCTTCTTGTTCCTCAATATGCTCATCTTGAGCCTCTATTTTAGAAGAACTCTATGAACTCTCTTCTTGCAATTCATCCACTTGTTCTTCAACATGTACATCTTGTTGCTTCTCAGTATTTGTCTCAAAATGCATTGTTTGAGAAGTATCCTTTTCCTTTGGTTGTTCTTCTCCTGAATAAGCTCTAAATTCCCTGAAAATAACATCTCTTGATAAAGAAACTTTTCTTGTTAGTGGATTCCAAATCTTGTATCCTTTTACATTTTCACCATAACCTATGAATATGCATTTGTGTGCTTTAGGATCCAATTTAGATTGCTTTTCTTGAGGCATGTGAACAAAAGCCTCACAACCAAAGATCCTTAAATGTGCAACACTAGGTTTCTTACCCAACCACATCTCATAAGGAGTTTTATCTTCAATAGATGAACTAGGGGATCTATTGATTAAATGGCAAGAAGTACATACCGCTTCAGCCCATAAGGACCGTTCAAGCTTAGCACTACTTAACATACTCCTAGCTCTTTCCATTAAGGTTCGGTTCATCCTTTCTGCTACTCCATTTTGTTGAGGTGTATATGGAGTAGTTTTCTGTCTCACTATTCCTGTATGATTACAATAATCATCAAATTCCTTAGAACAATACTCACCACCATTATTTGATCTCAACACTTTTATCTTATGATCTGATTGTTTCTCAACCAAATCCTTAAATTCCTTAAACTTATTAAACACATCAAATTTGTTATGCATAAAATATATCCAAGTGTATCTTGAGACATCATCAATAAATGTGACATAGTATCTAGATTTTCCAATAGAGTCGATATCCACAGGACCCATTACATCTGAGTGAATAATCTCTAATAATATTTTAGCTCTATTTGTACCATTAGGAAATTTAGATCTAGATTGCTTTCCAAACACACAGTGCTCACAAAAGTCATTTTTTCCAATATTATAATCAAGAATACCATCAACCAAATTTTTATTAAGAATGGTCCTAAGACCTTTTTCACCTATATGGCCCAATCTATGGTGCCATAGCATACATGTATTTTCAGCTTCAGTTACATTTGATAAAATATTTACATTGGAGGTATTCAACTTAAACAAAGTCCCAATCTGAGATCCTTTAGCAACCACCATATTCCCTTTCACCAATCTGCAACCACCTTTGTCAAATGTCACATGCATTCCAAAATCATTAAACTTAGAGACATAAAGTAGATTCCTTGCAAGTCCTGGAATATGTACAACATCATTAAGGGTCTTAACACTACCATCACTGAAACACAATTTTACCTCTCCTTTGCCAACAAATTTTGTTGTCTGTTGTCTCCAAAGAAGACATTTCCTCCATCATATGCAGTATATTTAGAGAACCACTCCTTTCTAGGAGTCATATGATAGGAGCAACCTGAATCAAGAAGCCAAGAGTTATCAACAACAATATTAGAAGAAATGACTAATGCATCATTACTGTCATCAGATTTTTCTGTAGAAGCATCAATACTCTTCTTCTTGCTCTTACAATCCTTTTTAATATGTCTAGGTTTTCCGCAATTCTAGCACTTTACCTTACTCTTACCAGGGGTTTTTGACCGTCCTTTAGACTTACCCTTTCCTTTCTTGTCTGCTTTAGATTCCTTCTCTTTAGGCCTACCTCTTACAAACAAGGCATCTTGGGAGCTAGTTTTAGATTTCCTCCTCATCTCCTCTGATAGAATAGTAGGAATGATGTTGTCCATCTTTGGATCTGCACCATTACCACTAATTGCAACTATTAGATTTTCCCAAGAATCTGGTAAAGAGAAAAGCAATAAAATGCACTTATCCTCATCCTCAAGCTTTACATCTACAAATTCCGACTGACTAAGAATTAAATTGAAAGCATTTAAATGTTTTGCTACTAAATCACCATCTTTCATTTTCAATGAATATAATTTCCTTTTTAGATACAACTTATTTGTTAGACTCTTTGTTTGATAAATGTCTCCTATTCTTTTCCACAATTTATATGCATTGGTTTCCATTGAAACATTTAAAAGAACAACATCAACAAGACACAATCTAATTGTTCCTCTTGCCTTTTTATCTAACTTAGCCCAATCTTCATCTGACATAGTTGTAGATGTCTTTGTCTCATTATTAACCGCTAACCATTAATCTCTTTCTTTAAGAAGATCTTCCATTTTTAATTTCCACATTTCATAGTTAGAACCATTGAACCTTTTAATATCTAACCTTGAATTCATTGTAACAAAAAATTAATTCCAAAATCAGCAAATTACTAAAATAATAAGAGCTCCCACTAAGCCAATAAATCCTTCAAACTTTAAGAGAAAGGCATCCCGATACTCTACCCAACCTCAGCTCTGATACCAAATGTTGAAAAATGAGGTGTTTTCTTAGCTTAATACTCTGTAAAACTTTAATATTGCTGATCTAAGTAAGCTCTTTCTTTGTTACATATATTCTTTGTGGGTGATTATCTTGATTAATTCATTTTACTATTGTAGAATGAAGAGAGAAGTTGATAGAAGAACTAGACATGATATTAGAAAGATCACACAAGATATAACGTGGAGAAACCCTTTCAGGAAAAAAATCCACCAAGAATTATTCTATTATTCAATCTCTAAATTAGAATAGCTCCAATTCTTGCTTGAGAATGCTTCTTTTCTCTTTACCAATCTTCTTCACACCTGCAAATAACAATTATGAAAACTATCTTCAACTTGAATGAGATATAGAGACAATATGCAACCTTGTAATCTCCAAATGGTGATAATTACAATGCACAAGCTCAAGCCCTTGAAAAGGTACACCATATTGCTTCAAGTTGAGTTATTCTATGAAGACTAAAGCTTACAACATGTGCTTCATGCATTTGGGCGTCCCAAACTGAAGCTACAACTTATCCTTCACTTTGATGAAAATTCCAAAGCTCTTCCTCAAACTTGGCGCCCTTAAGTAATCCTACTTAACTGAGCCTTCAGAAATATCTTATCATGCGTGAGAGGTAAATCCAAGAAAGCATCTTGGGCACCCAAGTTGGCTCCAAGTGATTTCTAGCTAACTGAAACATTTTCTCAACATCATTCATGCAAGAATGGTCATCCCATGTAAACTGGAGGTAGTCCCTATTATCTGTCATACAACTGAATGTTATTAGCCATGCATTCCAAGTTAACTAAAGTTAACTAACATACAACTGAAACTAACTGAAGACAACTAAACCATAACTGAACTGAACTGAACTGAACTGAACTGAACTGAACTAAACTAATTCTGAATTGAAATAAACTGAACTGAACTAAACTGAATTGAATTGATCTGAACTGAACTGAACTGAACTTCAAGCATGCACACATCAAATCCTAAGTCCTAGGATATTTACATGCATTTAGAAGTGTTAACTGTTACTCCATATAGTTAACTGAACACAAGGTGAGTGTCACCTTACCATGTGGGTGTCCCATGTGCCCCTATTATTTAGGACCTCACTATGAATGCCCTCACATGTTCCTTACATTTAGAATTAATTACAAATGTCAATAATCATGATTATTTCATCAAATATTAATCTCATCCTAATCTTAGTGTTGTTGAACACATTCCAAGAATCTAGAAGATACATGAAATAATTAATGTTTAGGATTTGCAATTAAATTGTAAGGAAAATCAGATGCGGAAACAATTCTCCTAACGTCAATACCTCAGGAAAGAATGTAGATACACTTTTAAAATTTTCAATTATAGTCCAATTAAGATGCACTATGAAATAGATAATAGAAACAGAGTATTTGACAATCACACATGAACACCAGATATACGTTGGAAAACCCTTACGGGAGAAAAACCCACCACACCAAGAGAAATCACTTTGTATTACAGTAATGAAATTACATACAAATTCCAGACTTATCTTTCTGGTGTCATTATACAGTAGCATTCACCATTAACATTCTTGTATAGGAATCTTCACGTTACAATCCACAAAATTCATCCACTGATACAATCACTTAACAACCTGTCGATTCAACCAACCGATTACAAACTGTAATCACATAGTATATCCATGTCAAACTCTATTTGTAGAACTTCTTTACAAAACCGTCGCAACTGACTGTCTTCCAACTATTCCCATTCGGCTCCTCCTATTCGTCCACGAGACTCCACATAGGACGGTCTTACTTGGTCAACAAAATTCACAATGTACTGGCATCTCGGTGAGACACTAACAGTGTCTTGCCGATGCCACATAGACTTCATATCGATGTCTCCAAGAGACTCTGTTATCGCTAAGACGTTCTATCGAGCTCCATGAGTTACACCGAGTCACCAAGCAGTCGCCCAGACCTATTGCATTTGCCAGGAGATCATAGCGAGTCACCAAAGGTATATCGTAGACACAAGTCATATCGAGCTCCAAAGGATAGTCGAAAAGACATACCGATATCGCCAAGAGGTTTCTCCAAGACATAAATGTTACCTCGAAGTTTTCACTCGTCGCCAAGACATTTCCCTTCGCTGAGAGAACATACTGATCTCCATATGTTACCCTGAAGACTCTTCATCATCGGCAAGACTCATCAAAGTCGCTGGGACTTCTTACCGAGACCTCCGTGTTCCACTGATGACAAACATTTTCCAAGAGCTACACCGAAGACTTCAAAAGATGTTCTTGTCGGTGAGACCTTCAACGTTCATTGAGATGTCTTCCCAGGATCCTTGAGTTACCCCGATAGCCATCGGCTATCGACAAGACAACCTTTAGTCGCTAAGAAATTTCTCTGACCACTTTTGAGTTACTCCGAAGAACGTATGAATGTTTCCCTGTCGGTGTGACCTTCTCCGTTCACTGGGACTTCTTAGCGAGAACCCTTAGCTATCCTGAAGCCCATGGTCACCAAGAGTCTTCCTGAAATATGATTGAATGGCCTGTCGGCCAGAGGTCTCCCGAGCGCTATGTGGTCATAATGAATACACTATGTCATAGCGATAGACTCCACAATGCAACCTTTTGGCAAGAAATTTGCAAGGTCACAACGACCTATACAAACCAGAATGAATCAAGCTGCTAGTCGGCCAAACAATGAGGATGTCACACCGACTTGTCTCTAATGGAGGTTTCAGCCTGTATAGTTTGAGGCACATATTTCCAACAATCTCCCACTTGACAAAGATCATACAGGCACCTCCAGAGCACATCATAACTTACTGAAAATCATGGGAACTAAGGCCCATTGAACTGGCACACCACCTGAACTTATCTATGCTCACTGGCTTCGTTAATGAATCTGCAACATTCTCCAGAGTATCAACCTTTTCCAAACTGACCTTTCCATCCTCAACCATATCTCGTACAAAGTGGTACTGTACATCAATATGTTTCATCCTAGCATGGAAAGTAGGGTTCTTTGCCAGACAAATTGCACTCTGACTGTCACATAAAATAGTTATTTCACCTGCATCAAAACCAATGTTAGAACACAAACGTTTCAACCAAACTAATTCTTTACAAGCATGAGTAGCTGCCATGTATTTAGCCTCCGTAGTGGACAAAGCGACTACAGCCTGCCGCTTGCTCATCCAACTCACTGCACCACCATTCATCATGAATATGTATCTACTGGTGGATCTGCTGTCAATGTCCCCTGCCCAATCAGAATCTACATAACCGCGAATGCTGAGAGTCCTCTGTGATTAAACCGAATTCCCATGGTAACACAAAGTGAAATTTGAAGTACCCTTCAAATATCAAAACACTCTCTTCACAACATCCCAATGCATTCTTCCTGGATTCGCCATAAATCGACTAAGAACTCCCACTGCTTGGGTAATGTCTGGCCTTGTACAGACCATTGCATACATAAGACTACCTACTGCACTAGCATAGGGTACACTGGTCATGTCTTCCATCTTAGTAGGAGATTTTGGACAGTCCTCAACAAATAGCTTCGTTCCCTGCATGACTGGAACAACTAACTGCTTGCAATCATTCATACAAAATCTCTCAAGAACAGTCCTAATATACTTACTCTGACTGAGCCAAAGCTTTCTATTCTTCCTGTCCCTAGTTATCTCCATCCCCAAAATATACCTTGCTGCACCAAGATCCTTCATTTCAAACTTAGCAGACAACTGAGACTTAAGATTAGAAATCATTAGCTTGCTATTACCTATGAACAACATATCATCAACATAGAGAGCAATAACTAATACTTGATCACTTTAAGCTTTATAATATATACAGTGTTCAGATTTTGATCTCACAAATCCCAAAGATAATACAAATGTATCAAATTTTTGGTACCACATTCTAGGTGACTGCTTTAACCCATACAAAGACTTCTTTAATTTGCATACCAGTTTTTCTTTACATTTCTCAACAAAGTGCTCAGGCTGGGACATATAGATTTCTTCTTCAAGATCACCATGAAGAAATGATATCTTCACATCCATCTTTTCGACCTCTAAGTCATATGCTGCTACAAGTGACAAAAGAAATCTGATAGATTTCAGCTTTTCTACAGGAGAAAATATTTCCCCATAATCAATTCCCTCTACCTGGGAATAACCCTTTGCAACCAGTCTTGCCTTGTACTTTTCTACACTGCCATCTAGACCAATCTTTTTCTTAAATACCCATTTGCAGCCAACAACCTTTCTACCTTTAGGCAAGGGCACCAGACTCCATGTTTCATTCTTATCTAAAGATGCCATCTCTTCTTCCATGGCTTCCAACTAAGAATCTGAATCATACATTTTAAATGCCTCTTTCACAGTCCTAGGCTCATCAGTACTAGAAATCAAAGCATAGGCACAAGTAGAATCTATCAAAGAGAACCCATACCTATTTGGTTGTTTTCTTTCTCGGGTTGACCTCCTCACTTGCTGAGGCTGGGGTTCTTCTTCTTCAGAACTTTCAGAACTACTCGAGCTCTCCTCAGTTTCAGGTACATTTTGAATTTCCAATTCCTCTTTCTCAGGTGTAGGAGGAATTATTGCTACATCCTTATTGTTATCTGAATTTGTCTCTGACTGCAAATCCAAAGTGGAAGGTTTCAGCTCACGAAAGATTACACTTCTGCTGTATACAACCTTCTCTATATCAGGATTCCAAAGCTTGTATCCTTTTATGACAGCGCTATAGCCAATAAAAATACATTTGACATCCTTGTTCTCCAATTTAGATCTTTTCACATCCGACACATGAGCATATGCCTCACAACCAAAAACACGAACATGTCTAAGTGAGGGCTTCTTACCAGACCATGCTTCCAAAGGTGTTTTCTCAACAAGAGCAGAATTTGGAGAACGATTAATTAAATAACATGTAGTAGATACAGCCTCAGCCCAAATTTCTCCTCCAAGCCAACACTACTGAGCATACTTCGTGCTCTCTCCATCATTGTCCTATTGAACCTTTCAGCAACTCCATTCTGTTATGGAGTATAAGGTGTAGTCTTATGTCTTTTGATTCCATGGTCTTTACAATATCTTTCAAATTCATCAGAATAGAATTCACCGTCATTATCAGTCCTTAAGTATTTTATTTTTCTACCAATCTAATTTTCAACAAGGTTCTTAAATTCCTTAAATCGACTGAACACTTTTGATTTACTTTTCAAAATAAATAAATGCTCTTCTTGAATAATCATCAATGAACGATACGTAGTATCTTGATTTAGACAAAGAAGGAACATCTACTGGACCAAACACATCCAAATGAATATAGTCTAACAAACTAGAAGATTTATGAGGACTGGAATAAAATGAAACACGGTGCTGCTTTCCATATCTATAGTGTTCACAAAATTCAAATTCAAGATTACAATCTTCAAGCCCCTCAACCAGGTTTTTATTCTTCAAGGTTTTTAAACCTTTTTCTTCTATGTGGCCTAACCTATGATGCCAAAGCATAGTCTTCTCTGCAGGAAGTTTTACTTCCATAGAGTTTACAAAATTAGGGATATTTCCCTCTTTACCTCCCTGAGTAGCTTTCAGTGACTTTCCAGAGACACTGTTACATTGAACAGTCTGTGCATCCAGCTTGTACAGGGTACCAATTCGAGCACCTCTAGCCAACACCATTGAACCTCTAGTCATCTTGTATCCATTTCCAGAGAACGTAACTTGTACACCAATATCGTTCAACATACTTACAGACAATAGATTTTGAGCCAGACCTGGTATGTGCATAACATTATTGATTCCCTTTACTCTGCCATCAGAGAATTTTATCCCGACTCTTCCACGACCAACAATCTCCAAAGTTGAATCACTTGCTAGGTACATCTTTCCACCATCGTATTCTTCATAATTTGTGAACCATTCTCTGTGGGATGTCATGTGGAACGATGCTCTAGAATCAATCAGCCATACATCATCTGATGCCTATGTAGCCAAGGTTGCAATGAAGGTGTCACCATCACTATGAGAAGAACCATTATCGGAAAAACCCTTCTTCTTCTTTTTCTCCTCTTTACAATCCTTTCAGACATGACCAGGTTGCCCACAGTTCCAACACTTCACCTTGGACTTCTTGCTAGGAGACTTTGATCTCCCCTCTTATTTTGATTTTGATTTCTTGTCCTTCTTCTTGCCCTTCTCTTTCGGTCTTCCTCTAACAAGAGCTTCCTTCGCCATCTCAGAAGATTTCCTTCTCATCTCTTCTGACAACAAAGATGCAACAACATCTTCCATCTTGAAACTAGATGTTGTACTCCCAATCGCCATCACCAGATAATCCCATGAGTCTGGCAAATAACACAATAGAAGCATACAACGATCCTCTTCTTTAGTCTTTACACCAACAGATGTCAATTGAGCAAGTAGCATGTTAAATGCGTTCAAATGATCAGGTACAGACCCTCCTTCCTGCATTCTCAAAGAGTATAGTTTCTTCCTCAGGAATAGTTTATTCACCAAGGACTTCCCCTGATAAATAGACGCCAGTCTCTTCCACAAGGAAGATGCAGTCTTCTCCTCAAGCACATTCAGAAGCACTGAGTCTACCAAACAGAGCCTTATCAGCCCCTTAGACTTCCTATCTGCAAGGTCCTAATCTTCTTGCTTCATGCCTGAAGGTTTCACTCTAGCCACAACAATTCAAAGATCATGGTCAATAAGAAGATCCTCCATCTTGAGTTTCCACAACTCAAAGTTACTGCAATTGAATTTCTCTATTTCAAAATTTCTAGATGTACTAGCCATCTTAATTTGTAATTAGAAATTGACAAACTCTACAAGACTCCCACTAAATAGAATTGACACAAAAAACCCAACGTACCCACAAGGATAACACAATTGGCTAGGCTCTGATACCACTTGTAAGGAAAATCAGATGCGGAAACAATTCTCCTAACGTCAATACCTCAGGAAAGAATGTAGATACAGTTTTAAATTTTTCAATTACAGTCCAATTAAGATGCACTATGAAACATATAACAGAAACAGAGTATTTGACAATCACACATGAACACTAGATATACATGGGAAAACCCTTACGGGAGAAAAACCCACCACACCAAGAGAAATCACTTTGTATTACAGTAATGAAATTACATACAAATTCCAAACTTATCTTTCTGGTGTCATTATACAATAGCATTCACCATTAACATTCTTGTACAAGAATCTTCACATTACAGTCCACAGAATTCATCCACTGATACAATCACTCAACAACCTGTCGATTCAACCAACCGATTACAAACTGTAATCACAGAGTATATCCATGTCGAACTCTGTCTATAGAACTTCCTCACAAAACCATCGCAATTGATTGTCTTCCAACTATTCCCATTCGACTCCTCCTATTCGTCCACGAGACTCCACATAGGATGGTCTTACTCGGTCAACATAATTCATAATGTACTAGCATCTCGGTGAGACACTAACAGTGTCTCGCCGATGCCACATAGACTTCATATCGATGTCTCCAAGAGACTCTGTTATGGCTAAGATGTTCTATTGATCTCCATGAGTTACACCGAGTCACCAAGCAGTCACCCAGACCTATCGCATTCGCTAGGAGATCATAGCGAGTCACCAAAGGTATACCATAGACACAAGTCATATCGAGCTCCAAAGGATAGTCGACAAGACATACCAATATCGCCAAGAGGTTTCTCCGAGACATAAAGGTTACCTCGAAGTTTTCACCCATTGCCAAGACATTTCCCTTTGCTGAGAGAACATACTGATCTCCATATGTTACCCCAAGACTCTTCATCATCGGCAAGACTCATCAAAGTCGCTGGGAATTCTTACTGAGACCTTTGTGTTCCATCGATGACAAACATTCGCCAAGAGCTACACCAAAGACTTCAAAAGATGTTCCTGTCGGTGAGACCTTCAACGTTCGCTGAGATGTCTTCCTGGGATCCTTGAGTTACCCTGATAGCCATCGGCTATCGGCAAGACAACCTTTAGTCGCTAAGACGTTTCTCTGACCACTTTTGAGTTACTCTGAAGAACGTATGAATGTTTCCCTATCGGTGTGACCTTCTCCGTTCGCTGGGACTTCTTAGCGAGAACCCTTAGCTATCCCAAAGCCCATGGTCGCCAAGAGTCTTCCCGAAATACGATTGAATGGCCTGTCGGCCAGAGGTCTCCCAAGTGCTATGAGGTCATAACGAATACACTATGTCACAGCGATAGACTCCACAATGCAACCTTTTAGCAAGACATTTGCAAGGTCACAACGACCTGTACAAACCAGAATGAATCAAGCTACTAGTCAGCCAGACAATGAAGATGTCATACCGACTTGTCTCTAATGGAGGTTTCAGCCTGTATAGTTTGAGGCACATATTTCCAACATAAATGGAATCCTATTTCCAACAGATAGCAGCAAAGAGGCATAAGTTAGTAACATAAAAGATATCACATAATATATGATTTACATGGAGAAACCCTTGTGTGAAAAAAATCCACCAAGAAGAGAGGCCAAGTATGCATTATCTTCAAATAAATGATATTACAATACATTCACTTCTATTCTTCTCTTTTCCTCCAACATGGTAGCCATTGTGTACTTGTGAAAAACCTCCTTATGCCTCAACCTATCCTTGTTCCTATAGAGTAATTCTACATTCAAATGTTCCTCCTTATTTCTACATCTAAGGAGTTGATTCTATAAACTTGTGAAGAGGTCTTAAGCACTACACATGATGCCCAAAGATTAATATTCAATCCAAACATCCCAACCCTTGGATTACCTCCTCAAAAAATGAAAGGACATTGGTTTTGAATCCAATGCTTTCCCTCCAACTTGGGCGCCCAAA
>VDFB02057272.1:0-10625 GCA_007258455.2 Sequoia sempervirens
TTACCCCACTCTAATGTGCAAAACAACTAAAAATGTGAATGATAAAAGACTAAGGACACTTCAAGATTAGCCTAAAGAGTGATAAAACAAGAAGGAAAATAGATAAAACAAGATACAAATGGTTATACCTTCCTTGTTGTTGAAGACTCCTTGGTTGGGCCTTGATTGGGATGATTTTGTGTGCTCCTTAGATGGCTTTTGAGTGGCTAAATGCAAGATCAACTTATGCAAAATGATTAAAATGGATGGCTAGATGATAGTAAATGATTGAGAATGCAAATTGGCAGCATAAGGTTGCTCAAATCCAAAGTGTTGAAAATGCAAATTGGCAGCATACTCGCTGCAAAATGGCTAAGTGTTGAAAATGTCCCTTGAGGAGGGGGTATTTATAGGAGAATTTGAATTCTCTAGAGAATTCCAACGGTCAAGATTCATCCAACAAGGTCAAGATGAAGGGCTATGGTGAGTTGAGAACTCACAAGCCCTCACATCTTGACATGTGGATGGTGAAGTGGCTAAGAGAAGATGAGGTGTAAGTGAGGTGTCAAAAAGGTACATGATGGAGGAAGTACAAGTACCTTGCAAGTACATTGGGAGATGGGAAGAATCTTGGGTGAATAAAAGTGAATTTTAAATTCACAATGATTGGAAGAATCTAGTGGATAAGACAATGTTCCCACAAGGTGGGAGTTTGTCACATGTGACTTGATGTGACAAGTCAGGTTCTAGAAGATGCATGGGAAAAGGGGATTCTTGGAGGAATAAAAAAGAATTAAAAATTCCTTGGGGGATGGAAAGAGTTGACCAAGGTACTGATTAAGATTAATTAATCAGTAATTAGAAGATAAATGAGGATTAGAAGCCAACTTGCAAAAGTTGGAGGATGTGACACATCCTAATCAAGGATTAGGCATGTGCACATCCCTAATGAAGAAATTAGGAGATGGATTAGGATTAGATGAAAATGACATGTGAGGAATTAAATAAATGTAATATTTATTTAATTTATTTGATGAAAAGAGGATTAAAGAGGGTAAGGTATTTAATTATTAATTAAATACCTTAGGGATTTGGCAGAATTAAAGATATTAATTAAATAATAGTAATATTACTTAATTAACTTGGATAAGAGGATGTTTAGATGAAAAGTGATAAATTTGGACAAATTAAGTGTCCAAATTTGGATGTCTACAATATGTATTATTTAATTATGTCTAAATGATAAATTATTGTAGTTGAGAATAAAGATCCAATAAATTAAATATATTAAATACCAAGAAATTCATATTGATCTATTTTGTTACCCATTAGTAAATTATGTTATTAATATTATTTGGAAGGTATTGGTAAATGAATGGTTATTTTGTGGCATAGTGATTCATTACTTGCTATAGTTTTCAAATTTTCTTGTCGTTAGTGCTACTTGGTTATTATTTGGTATAAGGAAATTATTATTAACCTTATTGCTACACTTAACCTTATCAAAGTCTTGATTATCATCATAATTTGATTTCTTATAAAGTCAAGTTATTATTAATGGATAGGTTAGCTTTATATTTCGACAATTGAGGTTATTTTTTATCCACTGATAGAATTTGCTTAGTTATTTTATCATTTCTAACCATTGGATTTTGTACAAGAAAATTGCTACAAAAATTGAATTATTACTGAATGGTTATCAACCAATCATTTCTAGTAATTTTTAAAATGATGATTGTAGAAATTCATTGCCTTATGCCTTTATATCATGGTTGGTTATGATAATTAATCTTGTGACCATTTTTCATCATATCATCTCACTTTGTTAAGAAGAACCTTGGTAAGTAGAAAATGGCAGATGTTACTTATTTTTATTCAATCTAACATGTGACTTATATTTTGAGAGATTTACATGGGAGTTTCTCTTATGATCTAGTTTGCAAAGTTTTTAACACATTTGGGTAAGTATGCAAGGAATCTATTCCTTTATCTAATTATTTTTCTCCCACCTGTTGAAATGATGGATGCACATTGCCCCTGAAGCTAGAGCCTTAAAGAGGACCTTTGCTAAGGAGAAATTCAACCACACAAAAAGTTTTGCAACTAAGGGCATGCAAATGGAGATTTTTATTGATCTAGAATATGAGATGATTACAAATTTACAAATTCCTTGAATATATATAGGCATGAGTGAGATACAAAATGCAAGATGATGTTGCCATGTGTCATGATCTAACAACATGTGACAACATGTGAACCCTACCTAGGAAATGATGGAAGATTGAGATAAGTTCTAGAAGGAATCTTATCCCTACAAACATGGAAGGGGAATTATCCCATTATTAATGATTTATCTAATAATGCAACCTAGGACTTAATTAATTAAATAAAAGACCTAAGTTAACTTATGCTAGTGAAATGAATAATTAATTACACTAACACCCCCCCATAAGTGAAACTTAGGGAGGAAATGCAATGATTATTCAAAGATGATGGGTCTCGACTACGAGGCCATGTTAGGTACCCATTTACATGATGAAAATGAAAAATGCAACAAATATCCCACAACTAGAGAAAAGGGGAAAACCTAGTGGGAACAAAACCCCTTTCCAAAAAGGAGATGAAATACAAAGAAGTGAGAAAGGATGGGAAGGATGGAGGACTCCCAAATACCCCCCAAGGACACCATCCATCACATGGGTACAATACAATCAATAGCCCCCCCATAGGGAGGAAAGAGAGAGACTATGTAGCCCCCCCAGAGGATGAAATCACTTACAAAAATGGTAAGTGTCTAAAGACAAAACATGATCCAATGTCAAAAAACAACTTGTCTCCCTTTCGGAAGAAACAAAACCAAGTGTAAGTGTAGGGATGCTTCCCATTCCAAATAGGAATTGAAGGAAGGAAGGATGAATATGGATGTTGATGATGTCTCTAAACTCTTCTCATGTGTCTCTTTGCCTGAAGATGAAGATGCCATAATCAATGAAGAGGGTGACAAACTAGGACTATGTGGAAACTGATGTTCCAAAGACCATGATACAATGAATATGATGGAGACTAGATTGCCCCCCCACAATGAAGTGTCCTCAAAACCACTGAAAGAAGTCTGAAGCAACAAATGTGTCCAAACCATATGTCTTCCACTAGGAAGAAACAAATCCAATGGTAGATGTTGAAGAAACTCCAACTCCTGAATGGAATGAGAGGGAATAAGTCTCATATATGAAATATCTGAAGAGAAACCAAGTGCCTCCAATGTAGTCTCAAGATCCCCAATCAAGGTTGAGATAAAGGGATGAGGAGACTCAAGAGAACTCTCCAAAGTAAGATTTGAATAGAGGAGTGATATCCCCTCAAGAATGTTCTCAAAACCCATGGAAGTAGCCAAGTCAATGATACCTAAAACAAATCCATCTTGTGATGTCAAGTCTGGAAAACTGAATGTGTCCTAATGAATGATGATGATGGAAGCCTCAATCAATGACTCTAGACAAGGAATCATTGAATGTGAAGGGATACCAATAGTCCCTAATGGAGAAGAAGTATTTGAAGAAACCTTGTCAACCTCTTCAGAAGATTCAAGGCAATCCAAACAAACAACTTCCTACATAGCAATATCATCATGGGGTAGCTGATCTGAAGAATGACATTCTGAATCATGACCATCGGGAAAGGGTGGAGTATCTGAACCTCCATATATCTCCCAAATCTTAGTCCAAAGGATATGAGGACAATCACAATGATCAATAGTACTCAAAACATCACAATCAACTTGCATAACAATGATCTCCAAGATAGTGTATCTGCAACAACTCCAAGAAAATTCATGAATACCTTCACTTGGATGGGGAACTATACCATGTAGATGTGGCAATAAATCAAGTGATTGGAGATGGTGTATGATCCTATCCCGCCATTGTTTATAGTTTCCCTTATGCAACATAACCACAGAAGGAGAATATGCAAGCCCCATAATGTACAATCAAATTTCTCCAAAACATAAAGACACTAACCTTCAACAACAAATAGAAACTTCTAAGGATGATATGCAATTGAAGTGATGCTACCCGAATCAAATATTATTTTCTCAAGCTTCAGGATATCCAAGTTATTGAACAAATGCACCAAATTGAAAAAATCTAATGTAAGAGTACTTGGAACTGAAACTGATCAAAGTTAATGGACTGATGAAAAATTCTCTGAATTACCTTCCTGATGCCACTGGAATCACTGAAATTCGACAATCTGGTGAGAAGATATGAGCCTTTGAGTTAAGATTAGGGTTTTGACTTTAGTTGACTATAGATTTTTTTGATAGATTTTTTTTGTAGAATGGATGTCACCACTAGAAAGTAGAGAAAATTCTCTTTCTGATAGTATCTCATTTGTCGATTTTTGATACCATGGGTGAAAGTTGTGAAAAAATGAAAAAAAAACTAGATTAGGCACTTGGTAGGCTAAATGGGAGCAAAAAACTAGCCTCTTCGGGCTTAGCACTTGGTCATTGATGTGACCAAGGCATGATCTGAGGCAAAAAAAGGGCTCCCTCCTTGGGTGATAGCGGGGCTAAGAACTAGGGCAGAGCGCCTCTTTTCAATGGTGGTGTTGCTCACAAATAGAACCCTCAGTCTATGATGTGACCAAGTCCTCGATGGTTGACGGTAGGTAGAGCACAGTCACCGATGGAAAATAGATGATGGAATTGGTGGAGAATTGTAATCATCAGTGGGAAGAACTCTGATGGTCGATGAGAATGGATGTTGGCCGGTAAATGACTTCGACGAGATGAACCAGTAAACAAGCGACCGGTGGTAGAGAGCAAGGGTCGAGAAGAGGAAGGAAACATCGGTGGTGAGGAGAGTAATGGTTGATAGTCAAAAAACACAAGTGGCCGACCAATATGTATACCCCCTGATAGAGATCTTAATGCAATCGACAACAAAGGAAAATCTGCAGACTTAGAATGAAAAAATTCGACAAGGAAAAATTTGATGATTTTTTAATATTGCAACTATTGCAATTAAAAAATAAAACCCTCATATTTTAATAAAATACTAATGAAAAATAAATAAAACTCTAATGCCGAATGTATGTTGATGAAATACTAAAATGGAGGTCGATTAGATTTATTTTTCTGCAACTATAGAAAATATAAACTTTTTCTAAACAAAAGAGATATAAGCTTGAATTTTTATGAAATGAAAAATGGCCTGCAACTAAACTTTTTTTGCCTCAGAGGACAACTGACTGGGATTATTTTTTACTGCAAATTGTATGGATAGTATGGTTGATTTTGCAAACCTAAAAATACCTCTAATGGCTCCTGGGTTGATGAATCAAGTTTTGATGATTGAACAATCGATCCTAGGGTTTCGAGGCCTTCTGAAGATAATGGTGAGCTCAGATCTGACTCAATCTGCTCCAGAAATCAGCTTGGTCCTCGAGTGGAGTCAAGTAGCCTACAATGGAAACCTTCAAGCCTATGATGAATCTCTCTAGCCCAACTTTCTTGATCCCAGGATGAAATCTCAATGGAATGGCTTTGATACCATGTTGAAATGATGGATGCACATTGTCCCTGAAGCTGCAGCCTTCAAGAGGACCTTTGTCAAGGAGAAATTCAACCACATAGAAAGTGTTGCAACTAAGGGCATGCAAATGGAGATTGTTATTGATCTAGAATATGATATGATTAGAAAGGTACAAATTCCTTGAACATATAGGCATAGTGAGATACAAGATGCAAGATGATGTTGCCATGTGTCAAGATCTAGCAACATGTGACATGTGAACCCTACCTAGGAAATAATGGAAGATTGAGATAAGTTCTAGAAGGAAAACTCATCTTCTAGAAATAATCTTATCCATACAAACATGGAAGGAGAATTACCCCATTATTGATGATTTATCTAATAATGCAACCTAGGACTTAATTAATTAAATAAAAGAACTAAGTTAACTTATGCTAGTGTAATAAATAATTAATTACACTAAGACCACCTTGTGCAAATTTATGATTTAAGTAAACCATATCTCTATCCCAGTGAATGAATAGTAAATTTTGTGTTCATGGAGAACTAGATTCCCTTTAAAAGTGAAATCCTTAGTAATTTGGGGTATTCAATATCCGATTAAGAAAAACAAGTATCAAGTCAAGGGAGATAAACCTAGGTCATAAGTAAACATGAAATTTTATTTATCTTTCAATTTAACATTCAAGAAAATATCCTGGAAGTGTATTACTTAGTATTTCCTTAAATGAAGTTCCAATAACTGGCTTCACCTAAGTGGGTGGCAGCCGATCGAGTAATGGTCTGGGGTAATGGACCCTAGAAAGGGTTGCATACCCACTTTTATAGTATGTATTTTGTAAGGTACACATGATACCTTTGAGCATAGGTTTGAACTTTAGTGTATTACAATGTAATCATGTTGTGAGTATGAATGAGGTTGAATCATCTATTGAACTCTATGGATATACCCCATGTGGTGAGTCAAATGAGTTGGGTGCCACTCAAGTTAGGTGAACTACAGTGCCTCTGTGAAGTAAATATGTAGGCAAGGCCATCAATTGATGAGCCCCTGAGGCATTAGGTCGGGCCCTTAGGACTGTCCTTTTGAGTCATGTACGTGACTTGTCACTTTCTCCTAATATTGTAAACTATCACTAATCTATATAGCTTGTCCTAGTAATCATGTGCTAACTACCTTTGATCTTATGTGTGTTCCAAGTCATGTAGACCTTGCAGGTATAGGTATTGGGAGCAAGAATTTTTTGACACGATGGAATGTAAGAGGTACCTTAAGCTAATCCAAAGCAAGTAGTCTTTATTGCTAAAAAGTATAAATCATTTATATCTTTGCTTTGAACTACTGTGATCCTTGACCATAGCTATAAGTAGTGAATTTTGTTGGTTTTCTCTTAAGTAAACATAAAAAATAAATAAAAAGAATTGCAAATTAGTAAAGTAGTTGTGGATTGTTAAATTGTTTAGAGGTTGAAATGTGGGCATGACATAGGTATTAGAGCCTAGGTTGGTACACTAGGAACTTTGGGGAATTATATTTGATTCTTAGTTGTTGTGCATGTTTTTCCTTAAGTATTAGATACTAGGTGCGTGTTATCTACATGTACTTATGAAAACAATGTGAAATTTCAATTTAGTTGTAGAGATGCATGTCTACTATGATTTTTTTTGGATATGTGGTGTATTCCCTAGTGTCGACCACTCCTAAGGGAGAAGGGTTCGCTAGTGTAATTAGGGGTTGAGTTGGCAAGAGAAGATTGAGGTGAGCTATGGTGTGGCCCTCATTTCCAAAGGTAAGGTGAGCTACTATGGGGCCCTTATCTTTTGAGGGTGAGGATATCTATTATATGGCCCTCATTGGCATATGCATAATGTCTTCCCCCATCTCCCCCTCTTTATGGATCCACTTGTGATTGATATGTGATGCTATTACCTATTTAACATTCCCTTATCTCTCTTACTACCATCTATCATTGTAAAGAAAAAGGGGTGAGGGTGGACCTAAGTGTGCTATTATTCTACAATAGATTTATCATTGATAACTCAGTTGCTATATGATTGTCCCGAGTTGTGTGGGACATATGACATGCTGATTATCACATGATTGTATTTGGTTGTGTGAGACACATTGCTATTATAATATGAATTATTGATGAGCTCCATGTGGTTTGATACAACCTTATCCCCTCCTCCCCCTTAGGTGACTTAATTGAAGTCACGAAGTGATCGTAATGTGGAATTTTATGTGGCTTTTGGATTCCTATTTATGAATTGTTAATTTGATTTTATTTGATTGATGAAGCCAACAATTTTGAAATTCTTCAAGTTGATGATTGCATACATTGTGAAATTATCCTTTCTTGCTTAGGGACTAGTTATTGAGCCCTTTTGTTTTAAATTTTTAATTATTGATTGGTGGCCACCATTATGAATTTTATCTTTTCTTGTAAATTTTGAATTGTTTCTTTATTTGAAACTTGAAACTTCTTGTTTTGAGGCTTTATCAATCTTTTGTTACTGTTGGCATGTGTATAGTAATGTGGAGTATGTTAAACTATCACACTCATAGGGGTCACTAACTAGTTGTGTGGGGGGAGTAGATTGCCTGGGGATTTATTGTGAAGGGGTAAATGAGACCAGTATGGGATGGTTACTATCCATTACCCCTTGGTTTATAAGAGATTTTTATATAGAGGTTTCTCGGGGAGGACCTAATAGTGATTATTTATACGATATGCATTCTCAGAGGAGGATTTTGGGCACTGGGTATCCTCATCCCTTTGTGTGAGCCATATGTTGTGAGTCAAGTGTGTCCTTTTTGTGGTCATTTGTGTGCATTGATTATGTCATTTTAGTTGTGCCAATGAGGAAATAAGAGTTAGAGAATAATAGTTAAGAGGAAAAATTCAAATGACTGCTTTCAAATTATGGGTATGATATGTTGATGGCATGAGGTGTCATGTGAGTTCTTGCTAAGTATTATTGAAGTACTTTTGATATCCAGTGTTGTTTGACTAATTGAAGACCTATCATTAATAACATAATGATTCTGTAAATAAACCATTTTGGGGTCTATGATGTATGTAATTGTCAGCATGTTGGATCTTGATGACTTTGTCTTTAGTTTGGAGTGTAGGAAAACCTATGCATGATATGATGTTACTCTTATTTGAAAGGAAATGTTGTTGGTGGATATGTATATAGTTATGTTATGCTAGTGGACCATGTGGTGTTACTCACACTAAATTTTACTAAGGATAGGTGCTCTACTTGGTTATCAACTTCCAGGAGGAATTTTAGTCATAGGGGGGGAGGATGTAAGGCCATACAATTTCATTCACAAAATTGTGTCTAGCTATCTTTGAAGTTTAGGAGTTTTGCATTATATTGAATGAGGATGTTAATTTTAAACCATGTGATAATACTTTTAATGTAAAATTATTATTACATATGTCATAAATAGTTAATGGGAAAGTAATAAATTATAATGGTCATAATATCAATTGAATTATGCAAATAAATTTTACTTTACAAACATCTACATAGAAATCAAGTATATGTGAATAGTAAATAATAGATAGGAGTTCACTAAATGTTATGGCATATTCCCTATATGAACTAAAGATAGAGTATAAGGATGTCAAGAAGATATTCTTGCATTGTGTTTTAGAAAAAAAACATGTTGCTAAATATTGGTTCTCTTTGAATGATTTTTGGGATGCAAATGATGTCAAGGAACAAAATTATAAAATAAATTATATCGATGCTATATGTAATAGACCTATGGTTTCATGTGTAAGCTCATGTATTGATAGGGAAATGAACTTAAAAGGATAATATTTAATATGGTATTTCCATGTATCTTTAGATTGTGGACATTGATCTTTCATCTTGTCTAAGGGGTGGTGAGAAAAATGATTCCACCCAATGTAGATTCAACCCCTTCCTCAACCAATAGTAGAGTCATAAGAAATGAGAGGATTGCATTATATACTTCAACATGAAGTTCTTCAAATATTACTTATTGTGAACATTAATTGTTACCACTTGTTTGGGTGGATGGTTTAATGCCCTATTGTGTTAATATCATTCTTTAAGGTGTTCATTAAAAATAATATAAATTTGTAATTATAACAAAAGGAGAGATTTTAAATAAATAGTGATTCTGATATCTTCATATTGTATAAGTTATTTTAGATATAATAAATAACAAAACTTAACATATATTCAAAGATAGTATAAATTTTAATATCTACTATACAAACTATACTTTAATATAAACCTTGAAAGTTTAAGAGTTACCTATACGAAATATACCTTTATATAATTTTAGAACTTTAATTTTTACCCATACAAACTATATTTGTATAAATGTATGCTCCTTGAGATTTATTCATGAGAAAATATTTGTGAATATGTCTAGTTCCCTTAAAAAGAGGAAAAAAGTTCAATCTATGGTAAATAAGAAAAGGGATAAGAATAATGGTAGAATGGAACGTTAAATCATCTCTACACTCATTAATTGAGAAGAAAGCCATGAGAAATGAATGGATATCCATGCCACTCAAAATAATGGTACCCCTCGTCTTCTCGAGGGTTTTCTCAATAGAAGGTCAACATGGGCAGCCACCACTTCTTTTTTAAAAGGTTTTAGAAAATTTTGAGCAATTGCAGTTGGTAGGGAAAAATATAGTTTGGAAACCTAAAGTTATAATGCTACCTCAAGGAAATAAAAGTTAGTTGTGAGCAGACATGAAATTAAGTATTTGGGTCGATGTGTAAAAAAAAAGGACTTTCCTCGCACATATCCTTTGGTTGGAAGACCACTTTGCATGAACTGGCCATTAATTGTTCACCAAAATGATGGGCAGCATACCCGATCCTCTTTTATACACAAATACACAAAATACAACTCAGGCCTCGACACATTCGCATGAGAAGAATTTCCAGAGGTTGAGGAGACTCGATTCTGGTTTCTTTCATGTAGTTTCAAGTTGAAGATATTGTGGGGCTTGTATTTCTTCTTGTAAGTTTCTTTGGTTCTCAAATTACTCTTTTATTGTTCTTATACTACCACATTATTCTGGATAAAACAAAATGAATTAAGATCTA
>VDFB02057273.1:0-20443 GCA_007258455.2 Sequoia sempervirens
CCAACAATCTTCACTTGTCTTTCATCAATACAACTCACCAGATTTGTATTCAGACATACAAAGGAGATACAGTAAGAAAAGCATGGACAGCAGGTAACTCTGTACTTAAGCATCCCCTGTTATACCATGTTATAGGGAAGATGGGCTTGTTTTGCAGAATTATAAGTTAGATATTATTGGCATAAATTGAATATGTCCAATAAATTGAATATGTTAATGAAAGTAAATTGAAAGAGATTTTTTTGTTGGATATGTGTTGTATAATTTTTGGGTAGGATCAATCTCATAAATTGATAAGATAACAAAATAAGAAAGATACCCATTAAATTTATGAAATAGTGAAAAATTTCTGTACTAGATTTTTTATCTTTATTTATTATCATTCTATTTTCATTTCAAATTATATACACGACTTCTATTGTACAAATTTATCAAACTTCTTTTTCTATACACTCAATAACAACTTTCATACAAGCATTGGCTTGGAACTGATCTTAAAGCCAACCTTAAACTCTATCTCAGATGGTGGACAAAGGAGACGGTAGCAGTGGTGACAGGAGGCAAAAGGGGCATTGGATATGCAATTGTTCACAAATTGGCAGCGAATGGTATATGTGTAATTTTAACGGATCCAGATCAAGAGGTGGGCAGGGCTGCTGTCAAGACTCTCCAGGATGCTGGGTTTGATAATGTTATCTTTTATCAGCTGGATGTGAAGGATGATATGGGCATCCAAGTGTTTGCCAAATGGGTGAAGCAGCATTATGGAAAACTAGACATTCTCGTACAAATTATTCTCTTTCCTTTAAATTTCTCCATTCAAATTTCTAATTTTGGAACTCCTCTGGCACAACGAATCTGAATATTTTTTATAGTGTTCTGTTACCCTTTTTTAGTATTTTGGATAATTGAAGTCAAAACATGAAACAATCTAGTTATGGTAAATGCCTTTTTCCTGGGGTCGTACATTGAACGCCACAAGTTCGGGGGGATCTGTAGGTTCGATGCATCTACCACTTTTTTATCTCATCTTATGCGACAATCTTGTAAACACAGGTTAATAATGCGGGAATAATGGGAATTTCAATAGATCATGACATCTTAAAGGCCAACCAAGCAGATCCAAGACAGATCTTCGTAAGACAATTTTTCTCTGTACATTGATTGATGAGTTTAGAATATTACATACTCTATTAACTTCAGCCTTTTTATTCTATGTTATGAAAGTCTGGGAGAACAGTGGAAGGTATTTCTGAGAACTATGAAATGGCCAAGGAGTGCATTGACATAAACTATTATGGTACCAAACGAATGGCCGAAGCGCTTCTTCCTCTTTTGAAGCGTGCTGGTGATGCTGGAGGTCGAATTGTGAATGTTTCTTCTCGTGCTGGAGTCCTGGAGGTGAGCAAACTTTACCTCCACAACCCATTATAAATAAATTCTACCACGGCAGACCCATTATAAACACTTTTGAATCTGTATGTGCTATATAATGTCCCGCTTCTGGGAGTTTAAATGTCTACTCTATGATGGTATATTTCTGGAAGTCTAATTTACCCAACATTTCGTGGGCTTTTTTTATCAATTTTCAGGAGAGAATCGGTTGAATCATCTCGAATTAGCATTCAAGCTATATTCACCTGAATGTGTTGTATATATACACATAAGGATATATATGTATGTGCATATTAGCATATTTATTTTAGGATCAAACTATACACATAAGGATATATATGTATGTGCATATTAGCATATGTATTTTAGGATAAAGTTTGATAGGGTTTTAGAATCTATTTTCATGGAGGAGGTGGTCCTATGAAATAAAAAAAATTGTGCTACGTGATTAATTGAAATTTTTTCAGAAAAATAGTTGTCCTTACTTTTTAAGATTGCAGATTTGAGCAGGTTTAATTAGGGTGGGGCTAGAAATTGCCCCTACAGCTTAGGAATACTTTTTTGTCACTTGTCAATCATCATCTGAAGTTTTAAATTCCTGTCAGAAAAAAGAAAGGAGAGGGGAAATTATCTTTATATATTAATTTTTTTCACAGTATTGCAGCTCATTTTTTATGTTTTGAAGCTTAAACTTTTAGCTAAACTATACTATTAAACTCATAGAACCACCAGCTTCAAAATATTTCTAAAAAACTTCAACAACACCCAGAAATCCCCCTTCATAGACCTCACCCTTACCCTTACTTAAATAGATCCATGTAAAAGATGTTCCATATCTTATTGTCACTGTAGAATGTGTTGGAGTGTGGGTGGCTGGATATATGCTTTGGGGAGGGGGGTTTTAACTTGACATCCCCCATATCGTGTTAAGGTATAAAGGCTTCCAAAAGCTTTGTGAGATTTGGCTCATATGTATCTTGAATCATCTCATGTTGGCCTCTGTGAGTAGTCAGAACACCATTGACATATTTTCTTGTGTGGTGACTAATAATCACAAAGCAAGAGTAGACTCACTTAACACACAAGGAGAAAGATATCATTAATGTACTGAGTACTCATGTAAGTCATCTTAAGATGACTCTGAGTCTGAACATACACAGATCAAATTCCACAAAATAAAATGAAATTAATCCACTAAATCTTTTAGAGCAACTTTCAAAGTGACCATAGATTTTATGGTATAATTGATGTGGTAGTGTAACCCAAAACAAGAATCTAAAAGTACTGTAACATTCAATTTCTTTTAGAAGACCTTGTGTTCAATTACTGTGAGCCACTAAAATTGTGAAGTCAATGATTGTCGCTTAACTAAATTTACATTCCCTGTTTGAATTTTGTACAGTTTCTCCCAAATGAAGCATTGAGGCAGCAGTTGAATGACCTGGACAATTTGAACGAAGATAAAATAGACAGATTTCTTGAAAGTTTCCTGAAAGATTTTCAAGAAGGATCATTGAAGAACAATGGCTGGCCTGTTCAATTTCCAGCTTACTATGTTTCCAAGGCGGCTGTGAGTGCTTACACACGGGTACTTGCACGTCAAAATCCTGACATGTATGTGAACTGTGTCCATCCAGGATCTGTAAAGAGTGAAATGAATTTCAATGCAGGACACCTATCAGCTGATGAAGGTGCGGAGGGTCCTGTGATGCTAGCCCTTCTTCCTCCTGGTTCGCCTTCTGGGCAATATTACAATAGAAAGGAAAAAGCCAGTTTTTATGTCTTACATAAATGCGGTTAAACTTTCCATTGTCAATGAAAGGCCATCTCAGATGTTGTGGTATTCTTATAAGCAAGAATTCAAATTTTGTTTGTATCCTTGTGGGTGCTACCAGGCTGCAAATGATAACACTGAGCTAAATTTTATGTCATTTAATTTGATAAAGTATGATTTCAAATAGCAAAATAAAATTGAATCGTTTCATGTGTAATTGTAAATCCACACCAAATGATCAAACTCGGAAAATCCACACTTAACCTTGTTTGGCTTGAGATTTAATTCAAAGCATTTCGCTTATTGGTGTATATCGTAAATCCACATCAAGGATCTCATGTACCTTTTTCAAAATTAAATTTATTGAAAAAATTCATAATCTATCTTTTTTTATATATATAAGGCTAAAGAATAAAACGAGAGAAATGATTAATGATACTATTTTAAATTACGGATGGTAAATCTTTTTAAAGAGAACAATTTAAATATTTTTATTTTTATTTTTTAATATTTTTAAACACTTTGGAAGTGGTTTTAGTAGGAAAAAAAATTCAAATTGGCAGTCCAAAAGGACTTTATAAAAGGAGGGCAAATTACTCAAAGAAATAATCCATTGCTATTTGTCATCAAACCCTTTTTCTAAGAAATTGAGCACTTATGTTTATCTCACTTCCCAAAAACAAACACTTTTTGGTGGAAGGTGCAATCCCTAATTATCCATGATGATAATGTACTTGTATTTTGTCTAACTAAAGGAAGGTATGAAAGGTGCTCCTAATCCTAGTTCAAAACTTGGCTCAAGGGCTAGGTGAATCAGATCAACTTCTTTCCAATTCCACCCATTATGAACTCAAAGGAAATTGGTCTCTCTTTTACTCTGTAACTACATAACTAGAGGTAGGAGAATTTAGAGTATCCCCAATAATACTACAATATCATTGTATTTCTTATTAACCTTGCAAAATGATAACACTTATCAGAATTCAAAATATTGCACTCAAAAGTAGAGTTATTTTATGGACTTTTAATAATGATTTTAGTTGAGATCACCATCCCTATTTATGGGCTATTTATGAGCTCAACATCCCTAGTTACTCATGATTCATGTGAGGTATAATTATTTTTTGTGCTAACCAAGTAACCAACTTTAATCACGTTAGAGCCACTTACAATGTTTATTTTGATTGATGTTTGGCTACTTGTAGACTGTACCTCAAGTTGACAAGCATGCCACTCAAACAATATAAAATCTATTACAAATCTTATTTCGATTGATAATTGGATTCATTACATCATCATGTACAATACGTTGTGTAGTTTTCAATATCAAGTTATCAAATTGCTCACTTCGAATGTACATATGGTGTTAATCTACTATTCTACAACCACATTTTCTTCAATCAGCAATAATCTCATGGAATTGCAGAAATCAATGAAAAGAAATCAACATGATAATTTATTCAATTGTTACATTAAATAACATAGAATAAAGATGTAATAATATAAAAGTAATGTTAATAGAATATATACATGTCAACATTTATATCTTTGATAATGTAGCATGTATAAAGGTGCTTGCAAAATGTACATAAGAAAGTTATTGAGTAACAGAATCTTGCTAGTAGCAAAATGCAATATTCACATACATTTATCAAAATTATGACAAAACTTCATTCCTTAGAAAATCATATCCCATGGTGACCAACTGACGATGTCCCACTAAAGTGGCATTGCAAAAATTTGACACAAAACAATGCTAGGTTACAGTGGCTCCTTCATTTAATAAGTGTGAAATATCCCTTGGTGTAGGGATTCCCACTCTAATGTGTGCAATAGACAAAACATCCCCTAAGCCTTGTAGATAATCATGTTGAACCATCAAACTCACTAGGAACAACACATCAAGCTGCAAAACTCCAATTTCTAGTAAAGAAGCCACAAACTGTGAAGAAATATTGATGTTCACCCAATATCTATTTGTAGTTTCTACAAATTTGAATCCCAAAACCATCTTGATAAAGACTACAATCCATCTATGTGTATCCTAAAAATCTATGTAAGTCTTTGGCTAGTAATTGCTCCTAAGAAGGCTAATTATCATGGAGGACTAGTTAGACAAATTGGTGTATCAAATTCCATAACGATTTTCAAATCGAAGCTTTAATCAAGATTATGATGAAATTCATTAATAATTCTAGTTGAATTTATTAAAAAAATTGGACCTTGGTTTTGCATCCCACTATGGTGAAGCATGAGCCAATAGTTAAAATTTTAATACAAAAGATATTGCACAATTTAATCAAGGACCTTCATCTTGTTATCTTACCTCATTTTACATGTTTTAAATTTAATTTTATTAGAAGAATAATTAAATTTAATTGAAAAGGTGAGGCAAATTGCCAAAATTGTTGCATTTTCACTTTGTCAACACATGGGAGAGCCATTGTAAATATTTTTTGGATTGACATTTGGTATCTTGGCTTCAAGAAGAGTACTTTGAAGCATTGAAAAGATAGAGAATTAAATGGATTGTTGTAGCTTAATCATTATCAAAGTCCACTAATAAGTCACAATAAATTTCACTCCTAGTCAGAACTTATAATTTGTCCATCAAATGGTGAAAAAAAATTGTACGTTAACTTTAATTTTTTTAATATATTAATTTGTTATATTAACCTATCAAATAATATTTTTTATGGAGTATACTATTATTTTTATTCACATACCAATTTCTTAACAATTAAGAGTAATATTAAATATATATGTCAAAGAAGTAAACAAATGAATCGTACAAAAATTATAAATGTATTTTTAGTCTTAAAGGTCACTTAATGGAGCTATGAAAAGTATTTAAGTAGCTAAAGTACATAACTAGCCAAAAAGGCACTAAGCATGACAAAAACCAACCATAAAATACATATTACAAGATTTGTACAACAAAATATAAACATAATTCATTATGAAAAATTCATTACCATTAGCAGAGGAGTTTGGAAGCAGAGCATCATTATGGTCCATGGAGGCCCTAAACTAGGTGTTTGAGCAGGAGGTGAATTGAATTGAACAAAGTAAGAGTAGAGAAAAAAGGCCATCACCCAAATCCTTCAGGTCCAAAACTCTAGACTCAACAATGATTCATTTATCACCTATTGAGGGTGTGAAATAAAATATAGGAATAAAAATGAGGAATAAGATAGAAATATAGAAGTTGGGGATTCATTTAGTTTCAAAACAAATGGTTATCATTTACTTGGGTAGGTAGTAGGTGGAAAAATTCTTAGAAACTACTACTAATCAATAAACTATCATGGGACATCTATGCATCGTGTAGATGTCTACACATCACATACCCATATTTGTGCATTGTGCTAGTTTCTTGATAGTTTCATCTCTACAAAAGATGAAGCATAAAAGAAACACATTACTAACACATGTGTATCATCAATTCATACAAAAAAAACCATGAGTGGAAAGGCCTTAACACCATGGGAAGAAAAAGGGCTAGCACAAGGGTTGATATTTATCCATGAATTTTTTATGTATGTCAAGATCCTAATACAAGGGATAGGACCTCATGACTAGGGTACAAGTAATGGGCCCATTTGTAAGAGTGGGTAACACTCTTATACTTTAAAATTTACAAAATTATGGAAGGTAATCTAAGAGGTCTACATGTGAAAATTGAAGAAATTTTAAATATAAATAGATCTATAGAAAACTATACCTTATGTATACTAATACCCTAATTATGTATCACTAAGAATTCAAGTATATTGGTTACTATTGAAACACCTATAAGACCATATTAAGCATATAGGATTAGGTTACATGTCCATATAAAGGCATATTGTAGCAAGTCTACAAAATATTAGAGAAAGTATTATCATTATGGTATTGATGAGATCAAAACCATAGGATTGTGTTGAAGTTTTCCATCAAAGAAGACAAATTTCTAAGCATCAATGGCCATGAGACAAGGAGGGGCAACAAGGAAGATGATAGGTGGTAGGGAGAATTAAATCAATGCAATCACCTTGGCTAAAGGAGGACATCAGTCAAAGGGTGGATAAAGAATACTAATATGCATATAGTGGTCAAGTAATGAAGGGAAGACCCATGAGAAAAAGGAAGTCATCAGAGATAGTTCTTTAAGAAACCCCCCTCAAAAAAGGTGTAAAAACTTGGAAAATCTTGTAAATTCCAAAAAAAAAAAAAAATTATTGGTGAATTTTTTCTTTTTTTGAGAAAAATAATAAATTCAATTGGAAAATATTTTGTAATCACTAAAAGTTTGTAGAAAATCCTACAAATTACAATTTTTTAAACCAATAAAATATTTCATTAGAAAATTAAACCTGTTTTCAAACTAATAAAATATTTTTGTTGGTAAATTGAACCTATTTTCAAAATTAAAAAATATTTTTTTTGGAAAATAAAACCTATACTCAAACCAATAAAATATTTTCATTGGCGAATTAAACCTATTTTCAAACCAATAAATTATTTTCATTGGAAAATTAAACCTATGTTCAAATTCGTTAAAAATTTCCACTAGTGAATTAAACTGGTATACCAATAAAAATCATAGCATGGGTGGAAAAAATATCAAATGCTATATATTGTTCTATTCCAGGACAAATTTTCCACACACCCAAATTCCTACATAAATTCTTCAGAATGGAGACAAGTGACAACATATTATAAGTTCTAATCAAAAGTGAGCCACTGAGTGAAGTACTATGTTTGAAGCCAAATGTTAGCACAACTTAATGACTAGTAACTACATGTTATATTATTTAATAAGTTAATATAGCATCAATATACTCAGAAAATTAAAATTGCATTGACAGTAATTATGAGTTATATTATTATGCAACTTAACCATAAATGTTTGATAGGTAGTTGTAGTTGCATTCTGGAAGGAAATGTCCAAAGTACTAGACTTATGAATTCAAACCTCTGAAATAACCCTAGAACCGTTAGATTTGCAAATATCAATGGTTGACCTTTTATTTAGGTGTGTTATTACTTATTAAATCACTTAAAGTCATGACTCATTTTTTATGAAATAATATTGTCACATCAATATGTGTGTCTTGTGGTGAATTAAATGCTCAAGTGTTGAGTATTGATGTCTTCATTCTATATATACTTCACCAACTTGATGTTCTTCATATCAGTTATAACATATTTACTATCTCTCTTCTCTACTCACAATTTCACTGTTACATTATGGAGTCTTCATGGCATGTCATGCTACCCAAATGCTTTTGGGAGAAAAGAAGCAACAATGCATATGATAGACAAAAGTTGGGTATGGTTTTCACTATTTCTTGTGTGCTTGTTGAGGAGGCTATAAGAAAAATCTTGGGTAGGGAATGACTTCAAAACAACCCCCATGCTCTATTTTCCGAGGTAGCTTCTTCTTTCTTGTCCAATTGCATGGACATTTTGTTGGATAAAGTGTTGGTAAAGATGCTGACAATATGTTATTTTCAGCCTTTCATTTACTCTCTTTCTTCATTGGAGTTGGCACTTGAGCATTATAATTTTGAATTTAGGTTAGCCCCTATTGGTGGAATCTTTCTCAAAGTTGATTTGGCTTCTTCTATAGTGCAAGCTCTTGCTCTGGTTGTTATGAGGTATGGTTTGGCCTATGATGTATTAAAGGCCTTCTTACTAAAGGAAACCCTGTTACTCATAATTTGAAAGGAAAAGAGACTAGCTCTAACCCCTTAGGCATTAGTGCTAAAAGGAAAGGTTTTGATAGTGTTGAACCTAAAACAGCCAAAAAGGTCACTATTGAGATTAGAAACAAGGAGCAAGGTAAATTAGACGATTCTGGCAATGGGAAGGGTGGAAGAAGATCAACGAGGCTCGTGGGCCAATTGGCCAATTCTAAGAAACTATGCTTCAAAGAACCTAGGGATGACCCAAAAGATGAAGCTCTGCCTACCATTAATCTGAGTAAAAAGGAGTTGTCGGTGCTTTTGGGAGAAGACTTCTTGAAAGATTCTACTCGCAGTGAAGAGGATGAAGAAATGGGTTGTGATTACCAACTGGTGGTTAAAGACTTGGATGATGAGGAAGCAGAAGGGCTCAAGAATATTGAACATGAAGTCAAAGAAGTGGTTACGGAAGTCAGAAAGGGAATGGAAGAATATCCAGGTAAGTGCACCAAGATGGTTCACAAAAAGAGGGCTTAAGTGATCACTTTTTTTCTAAAATCGGGAAATACTGACCGTGGGCATGAATTTGAGGATAGTTACACTCAAAATTTTGGGATAGAACAGAAACAAGGATCGAAGTGCTCCGAGTCTACTTTCTAAACTACTAATTTATTTTGAAAATGGTTGATATTAAGGGGTTCAAAAGAGGGACGTACACAAATTGGTGTTATTTTTTTCAGAACAACATAACATAGCAACTCTTGTATGACCCTAGCACGGTGAACTTTTTGTAGTATTTTTAAAATCACTACGGTCAAAAGTTAGCTAATAGTATCTAGTTGATGCACAATTTTCCTAATAATTTTTTAATGAATATTTGATTTTTTACTAATTTTCTAAGTGGGAACTTCCTAAAAAGCAGAATTTTGGTTGTGCTCCCCCTACAAATTTTGGAAAGTAATTGATTTCTAAAAAAAAAAAATTGTAGAATGGAGTCTAGTTTCTAAAAATACAATTTATTTGAAATTTCGATGAACGGTTAATTTATAATGAAAAAAACACCAACCACTACTTTATGGAAAAAAAGAGACATACAAACAAAAGAAATTATGGATGAAAGGCTTAACATTGTCAGAAAGCGAAAAAAATTACATCGTTGGATAGCTAGGAGAGAACGTAACATTACCCATGTGTTCGATTTTGTCGATATTGAACCAAATGCAATCCTGATGGTGAGCACGAACCCAATTATGTGAAAAATTGTAGAATTTGCAAAAACATGTCTTTGTTCATCGGGAATGCCCTCCAAGCCTTTGGGTTGCTATTCCAATGCAAATACCAATGTTAAGGCTTGGGGATTCCCAAAGCAAAATATAACGCAAGCGCGTTATAACGTGCTCACATTATGTCTTAGCTTTGACATTTTTTTGCTTCTCCAGGATACATGTCAAGCAAGACATAATGCAAGCATGTTATAACGGCGCTTGCATTATGTCTTCCTTTATGTTAAATGCCACTCTATTGAATGTTTGTTGATATATTTGTATGTTTGTATGCACATGTATGCTCGTGTGTCATATATGTATGTATGCATGCTTGTATGTATGTATGCATGTTTGTATGTATCAATGCATGTATATTGTATGTCTGCCTATATGTATGTAAGATTGTATCTACACATGTATGTATGTATGTATCTATGCTTGTATGATGTATAATTGTATGTACATATGTATTATGCTTGTATGTATTTATGTATGTCTTTAGAGGGAGGGAGAATTTTAAGAGAGAGAGATAGTTGTCTAGGTAGGGTGGGATGGGAAGAGGGAGAGGGAGATTCTGGAGAGAGGGAGAGGGGGTGGAAGTGAGATTTTAAGAGAGAGGGAGTGGGAGAGAAGGGGTTGGAGTGAGGGGAACTTAGCTAGGTAGGGTGAGAGGGAGAGACTTGAGAGATAGGTAGGGAGAGGGAGTGGGAGAGAGAGGGAGTGTGAGTGAGAGACTTGAGAGAGGGAGAGGGTGTGGGAGGGAATTCAACCTGAGAGAGGGAGAGAAAGAGGGGGTGGAATGGCATTGAATCATTTAGTAAACCATTTTTTCTTCACAAAACAAATTCAATTAGGTCTATCTCCCTTCTCCCAAAGGGTTTCTTTCTAATTAGTTTTCTATTAGCTTCAACTCATGAATTTATTTAGAATAATAGACCCTAGTTTCATGATAGATATGGACTAATTTCAAGTCATTGGAAACCATTCTTAAATTTTTTATTGACACTAGATCACTAATGTCACCATTTTGATTTGGTTTTCAAGCGTTTCTTGCATATGTAAATAGAAAAAATGGTTCAATTATTGGCTAAGAAGGTAGGAGGATTTTTTCTAAATTCAAAATTTAGGTGAACCTTTTGAGTTTTTTAAACCTAAATCATAAACCTGAGGTTCAAGGATTTCTCTGGTAGAAAACTATATGTATGTTAATATGTTAGAAACTAGTGTTTTTTTTTTTATAAAAGGGGGATAAACGGGTTTTACAGGGACCTGAAACCACAAAGTAACATTACAAGCTCAGACCAAAATTGAGGTCCGAAAGACAAAAAGGCTACCGGAAAGATAAAAACCAGCAAAAGCAAACAGCCACAAAAAGCCGCAAAAAAACCATTAAACGGCCAGCAAACAGACAAAGCTGGGCCCAGCCACAGCTAATCCATAGACTTCAGAAGCTCGTCCGCAACCTCTTCCAATTCCACCATATCCTGGACCCCCTCCATAAAGATCTAAGTCATATTTGTGGTGGTCAGGGCTTTTCTTTTCGTACTTGATCTGGTGCACTTAGAGATCCCTACTTCCTCATCTTGGTCTTTCTCCTGATCAAGGTCGACAATTAGAGCTCTCTTCTGGGTTTTCTCTAGTCTTTCGAACATGGCTTTGATGATAACAGAGTTATGTCTGGCAATTCTATAGTTTTAATCAGCAATTTTTTTCATGGTTCCTTTCATTTTTTCAATATCCTTTTCAACAGTGCTGTCCTTTTGAGTGTTATCCTTCACAGTGGTATTCTTCTCCACTTCGAGCTGAATTATCCCCACAAATTTGGCTTCAATTCCCCCAACTTACTATGAAGAGATAGATTTTTGGTTTTCAACTCACTGATTTCATGAAATAACTAGTTGGCAGAATTAAACTGGTCCATAGAACAACTCTTGGCAATTCCAATGAAGTCAAAACGGGGGTCACTTTCAGAATTGACCCCAAAAATAACTGACTTCGCACCTCTAGGAGGGATATAGTTCTCCTGTTGAATATTTTGAGGGATGTGGGGATCTTCAAGACTAACCTCAACTGCTTTAGTAGAAACAACAGGGGAGTCATCAGGGTAGGAGACTAACTTATTAAGCTGAGAGCTAGAGCCTGCCACTTTAGTGTTAGGGTTAGTGTGGCCAGAGGCAGGAACAAAGTAGGCACCAGAAGGCTGGGGGGACTGGCCAGAGGCAGAAGGGGGGCAGAGGAGGCAAAGAGCTCTTGACACGGCTAGGGGAAACTTTAGTACCAGATAAGCTAGGCTCAGTATCATCCTCATCAAGCACCAAAGGGGCTATAGGGTTTGGAAGGGTAGGCATATTCTAAAAGTGCTCATAAATGAGCCTTAAGAGACCTGTGTGAAGAATCAGGTATCTTTTAGGGCTTCTACTGTGGTCAGAAAAGCTATTTCTCAGGGAACAGAGCAAGAAGAAAGGGATAGAAACACGCACCTTATGCCAGAAGTGATTGAACAGCACGAAGTGGTATCCATAGACCCTAGTGAAGCGGTCGTTGAGAGTGATGTACTCCATGATAACCCTTAGCACTTTTCTCCATAAAGCTTTTATAGTGTCCGCTTCATAGTAACTGTTCATCATCTTGACAAGTTTTTGCTTCTCTGTTTCAAACTTAGGGAACCTCAACACAGCTTCGTCAGAGAATTTCCTGTCTCTAAAAAATTTATGCTCTTCCATCGGAATGCCAGTCACCTCCGCAATCAAAGCTTCATCAATCTAAACTTTCCTCCCAAAGAGGAGAACCTCCCCATTATTCCAATTTTTCTCAAAGAAATTAGTAATCTCCTCCTTAGGGCCATGGATTTTCTCGATGAATAGAAGTAGGCCACCCCTTCTTACTTTACTCCATGCTTTAATGTTTTTGGTGTGTGACTCGAAGCTGGTAGGTTCAACCCTCTTCTGTTCCCCACCCATTTTAGAGATCTTTGTTCGAATACTATTGTAGACAGAGAACCTGTTCCAGATAGTTCCTTTCCTTCACAAGACCCACAAAGCGTGCCAAAGTAAATAATTTATCTGTCGGATCCTCTTGGCCCCATTATATCTTCTAATTTTGTTATTCATGACTCGTACCTTCTCATTATTACAAGAAGCCGCCTCTTTTCCATTCACCGTATCAAGCTCCAATAAAGCTTGAACGTCGAAGTCGAGGTCAGTCTTATTGTACCAAGAAACTAGTGTTTGTTAATATGCAAATGAAATATAAATTCCTTAAATTGAAATATTTAAGCATACATATTTAAAACATATTGACAATGCAAATGAAATTTAAAACATAAAGCGATAGAAATGAATTTTTTCCATTTTCAAATATTCAAGCTTGAAATCAGGGTTTTTAAATACAAAATTTTTTGTTTGATTTCAATTTAGGGTTTTCAAATGAAAAAAAAATGATTTGAATTCAATTTATGCTTTCAAGAAGCAATTAGGGTTTTCAAATTATGCAAAACTTTTTGTTTGATTTCGATTGAGGGTTTTTGAATGCAATTTTTTTTGTTTGATTTCAATTTAAGGTTTCAAAAAGCAATCAAGGTTTTCAAATCAAAATTTTTTTTTCATTTCAATTTAGGGTTTTCAAATGCAAATTATTTTGTTTGATTGAATAATTTAGGGTTTCAAAAGGTAATTTTTTTCTTTGGTTATGATTTAAGTTTATTTTTTGTTTCTTTTCAATATTTGAGGGTTTCATTTCATGTTTTCTTTTGATTTCTACAAATCACCATTTATTTTATTATAGGTAAATAAAAATACAAAAAACTCCATAGAAATTGAAATATACATACTAAAACCTAAATTTGTATTAAAAAATCGAAAGGTGAAAAATACAAAAATTAGGGGCCAGGCTCGTACCTGGAGGTCACTACTTGCTCTTCTTCAATCGGGATCCCATGCACATGCAGGTGAAAATGATTGTTGTTTTTATTTTTTTAAATAAATACCACTCTAAAATGGAATCCCATTTTTTAAATATAGGAGACGACAACTCCTTCCCAAGATCCTCAACTTGTAACAACAAACACCCTCACAAATAAATGAGAGAAGCAAAACACTATTCAGTCAAATATCAAAGTGATATTCAGAAAATGAGATAATAAATTACATAGTGTATAGGCCTTTTAAAGGAATGAAATATAATACAGGTGAAAAACTACTCAATATGGGAAAAACTAATTATCCCTAATTATCTTAAGTTAAACTTAACACTAACACCCCCCTTAAGTGCAAACTTAAGGAGATTATTATGAAAAAATGAAATGCAAGATGGGTCCCAGCTACAAGGCCATGTTCGGTATGCATGCACAACTACTATGCAATGAAATGAAATCTCTCACAATAGAGAAAAGGAGAAAAACCCTATGGGAGAAAACTCCTCCCTAAAGGAGAGGAAAGAAAAAGAAGATGCATGGATGGAGGACTCAATAATACCCCACAAGGACTACATACATCATATATATACAATCAATGATCCTCCCATAGGAAGGATAGAAGGAGACTACATAGCACCCCCATAATAAATAATGTCTTGCAGAAATGGTAAGTTCTTGAAGGAAAAACATAGTCCAATTCCTATAAATAACATTTCTCCCTTTAAAAAGAAGATAAACCAAGTAAAAATGAAGGAATGCTTCCCATTTTGGATAGGAATTAACAAGTGAAATCCAAATGTAGGATGATAATTTCTTTGAAATCTACTCATGTGTCACCAATACCTTGGAAGATGATGCCATGAACCAATCAAGAACATGCCCAATCACAATAGAAAGTGACAAATAAGGTACCACTAGAAACTAATTTTGAACATTCTCCAAAGATAGATATGGAGTGACAATAGTTGTATCACAACTATCATCAAATAGGAAAATTAATCCTTCAAATGTGTCTTCCAAGTCTGAAATGTGAGATTCCATGAACAATTAACCAATTTCCAGTAAATAGGAATCCCAATCAAGAAGACAATTATAATCATGTTGCTCAAGAATGATGGAAGTACTTAATGAAGGTGGATCAACCATCTCTGACGAATAATCAAGAACCTCTGAAGCAATTGCAACCTCATTTGAAGTATCAGAAACCTCCAAAGGATCACAAGCATGGTTTATCTTCTTTGAAGAATAACAAGGCACATTAGTATTGGAAAGAGGATCATCGAGAGATGGTGGAGTATCATGATCACCATATGATTCTTAAATGTAAGTACAAAGATCACAAACTAAAATGCCTCATAAACTAAAATTTGTGCCTCTAATAAATTCTTCACCCTCCACCCTTACGACCTACAAAAAAGAAGCTTCAAGACCTCTACTTAGTGCAACACCAGTCAGATTCATGCCTCATACACTGGACAACAATCTAGCTTTGTAAAGGTCAAAAATTGTTAAAATCATCACAAAAAAAACTTTATCCTCATGCCAGAAGTATAATCTTATGAATGATGGTGGCTTATAAAATGGAGTGTATGACTTGAATCACACTCTTGAGCAGAATCAGGCCCTCTTAGCAGGAAAATAATGCCTCTTCACTTCACAGAAAAATGACGCCCAATAGAGATCTTGAAATGCCTCCTTGAAACTAACAATCTAACCTCTAGATGAAATTCACAACCACCAAATATGGTTATTGTGGTCCTCCATATATCACATCTTTCAAATGGTCAAAATCTGGCCTATTCAAAAGCCAAATTACATCATCCAAAAGGAAATAAATCGTAATGGAAACTTTGAAATTTAATAAATTTCAATTAATGCCAACAATAATCTTCAATAGGAAAAAAAATTGTTTGGATCTCATCGGCAGAAACTCTCCAAGAAGGTGAGCAAGAGGAGGAGCTCTGACACCATGTAGTAGACCGAAACTCCTTCCCAAGATCCTCAACTTGCAATAGAAAACACTCTCACAAATACACAAGAGAAGCAAAACACTATTCTACCAAATATCAAAGTGATATTTAGAAAATGATATAATAAATTACATAGTGTATAGGCCTTTTAAAGGCATGAAAAATAAGATGGGTGAAAAACTACCTAATACGGGAAAAACTAATTATCCCTAATTATCCTAAGTTAAACTTATCACTAATAGTAAAAAGGGGGATCTCATTTCCCGAATGTCAACTTGGGACACCATTATTAAATGGGATCCCATTTTTATTTTTTATTTTAGGCTTGGAACCCTAACCTAAACTAGATCCCATTTATTAAAAAATAGGATCCCATTTTCTTAAAGTTGATTTTAGGTTTTTTGTCTAAGACAAAAACTTCCACATTTCATGGACTCATCTTCTTGCATTTACCCCATTGTAGATATCAAGGGTGAAAAAGAGATAGAGAAATAAAAGGAAGCATTCAAGATACACATGAGGAAAGAGGTTGCCAAGAAAGGAACACTAGAGAAGAAGAAAGAGAAAGAAACAAGTCAAAAAAAGTCTTCGATCAAAGGAAAAAAGAAAAAACAATCTAAAGTAGTAAGGCCTCATTCCCCCATGAAGTTAAGGTGCTATTTAATAGCATTTTTCAAAATGATATTCTAGGAGAAACCACAACATTATACAAGGATGTAGATGAAGTAGACAATGCTATGATAATTGAAGCTATAGTCAAGTATATTGTTGCACTTGAAGCTGATATGTGGAACACCAAGAAACATGTTTCTGAAGATATGTTGAACATATTTTTCAAGAGAAGACAAGAGGCAATACAAGAGCATGAGAAGCTTAAGGAAGAGACTCTAGAGAGTAAATGCTCCATTATCAAAGGATGGTAGGGCCACATTGGCTACTATATTTAGCAAGGAGTTGAGAACTAAACAAAGGGTCACTACCCTTATGTGTAAAGAAAAAGATGATCTAGAGAGAATTAGAAAGGAGAGAAATGATAAAGAAAATGAGATTGTATAGAAGGTAGGATTGCTTCCAATGGTTGAAGAAGAAGTGAATGTTCATACCAATGCTTCAAAACAAAATGTAGAAGAAGTGTAGATAGATGATGCTCAACATGAGCATGATACTAATGATGAAGTTGTAATGGAAAACACTCCTTTGAAAGTGGAGGATATGAAGAAATAAAATGAAGAAGAGGCAATGATCAAAGAAGACATTACAAAGGAAAACACCACCACTCCTATACAAAATTATGAAGTTACTCCTCTTTTAAGACTTATACATCTAGATTGAAGGTAGAAGCAAAGAATGAGGTCAAGAAGAGGAACAATGATAAAAGAATTCTAGAAATCACAGAGAAATGTGCTATTGCATATAAGAAATTTTCAAAATTACTAAAATATGTTAAAGGGTGCATAGATGAGGTTAAGGTACTACTTCAGTATGGAATTAAGCAGCCCAGATTGACACAAAGCATAAGAAAGGAGATGGAATCTATTGAGTCTCAAATCAATGCCACCTCAAGTGTATATGACCCAACATTTGACCTCACCTATGTGATAAGGAATTCCATAAAGGATCTTCACAAGAATTTTTTCCAACTACAAGCATAGTTCAAGAACATATTATTCTACAGTTTGGAGAGGTAAGGGATCTGGTCAATCCTAGATTTACACTTGTTTCAAAAGCTCTTCTTAGTTCAAATAAATCCAAGAAGATGAATATGATACCTGCTACTCTAGAAGAAGGCGAGGAACTTCTATTGGAATTTGTTGCTTGCAGAGGATAAGCGAAAATGCAAACAAGGAAGGCAAGCCCAAGAAGAACACTTGAAGAAGTTGTAGGGGTCAGCCACTTTTAGTTGACTAATCTTTTATTCTTTTAAGTATTTTCAATATCTATGTTCAAACTACTTGTACATATGTGGACCATATAAAATAGTTTTTCAAAACAATTTTGAGTTTCTGCTCTAGTACATGACTCAATGGGATTCAATTAATTTTGTTCCAACTGTATGTATGACTACATAATTTAGGGGGAGTTTTGGTAAGAGTCAAAACAATTTATATAGGCACCCTTTTCCCTTTGATGTCAAAGAGGGGGAGTGTTTTTGGAGTTTTTGGCATGTTTCCATCAATGACAAAGGGGGAGATTATTGGAAGTTTGGAGAGATTGTTGAAGTTTGTCATTGATGATGTTGCTTAGCAGCGTGAGCATAGTTGGTATGTTACAGTATTGTTATTAGTGTTTTCATTGATGTCAACATTTCTTTAGATCATTTTGAATATTCCTAGCAAGTTTTGGAGATGTTAATGAAGACATTTGTGCAAGTTGTTTTAGTCTAAGAAGATCAGTTGCATAGAAATTTGACTAAGTGTCAAATCTACCAATTTAGTGTAACAATGTGTTGGTTTTTAGGTCCGCACCACTCTACAAACATATATATCACTCTATGCTTCTAACATTATTTTAGTGGAAGTTGGATTCACCTAAATTTGATATTTCATCTTGTTTGGACAAGTAGTTTGAGAGATATGAGTGATAGAGTTCGGTATGGCATATTACAGTTATTTTTTGATACAATGTGTTTGTATGGGAGAATCTACACTTCTCTGTAGATGAGTTTTTGGCCTTGTGGTGTTGAAGATAAGTCTCTAGATGTTAGTTGAGCGTGGATTCCAGATGGTATCAATTTTTTAGGTCTATGTGTCAAGATGTGGATACACAAATGAAGGTTTTTTCTTTTAGGTTGTATATGGATCCAACCTAACACTTTGAGCATGGATTCTAGATGGTATCATGTTTTTAGGTCTATGTGTCAAGATGTGGATACACAAATGAAGGTTTTTGCTTTTAGATTGTATATGGAGCCAACCTAACACTTTTTATGTTGTGCGAAGGAAAAATATGTATTCCTATCTTATTAGGATCTATTATAGGTCCATGTTGACCTATCTTAAGATATTTTGTTTTTTTAATTATGGCGCGTTATGTGGATGAAAATTTTTGGAGCTAACAAGTTACATCTTGTGTATTACATATAATTAGGTCGACCTAATTGATGGTATACTTAATGCAGATATATAAGTTGGATTTTTTTTAGCATTTTTTATTAAGAAAAAGGAGTATGTAATGTATGTGATGTGTATCTGATCAGAGCAATGTGAAGCTAATTTGTGAATGTTAAGTTGAAGGTCAGAATTGTGTGAATGAAGAGTGAGACGAAGTGTTGAATCAGAATAAAATAAAGTTTGTTATTGTACTTCAATGGAACTGTAATTCATGCATGTATTAGATGTAATTGTTATAGCTCAAAAACAGGTTTTGATCCACCATCTCTCTTTTATCTTTCTCTTTGTGGATAGTGAGTCCACCTACAGTGAGCATTTTTGTAATACACTATAATCAGTTATAATAATTGTGAGCTAACCCTCATTATGGTTTTTCCATGTAAAAATCCTAGTGTTCATTTGCTATGTAATGTTATGGATGTTTTCATTCTTTCTTTCCTTATTTAAATTGAATGTGCATTAGTTATTGGATGTTTGATGTTTGAATGGTTTAGGAGAATACTAGTTCAGACCCCCACTCTCAGTATTCTAGGTGTTCAATATTTTAATGTCCCATTTTCAATAAATTCATGTTGGAATTAAAATTCATTTTCCCTTTTTCCTTTTTTATAAGCTAATCTTAATCAATCCCAATCATTTTAGTCTTAGTTTCTTTAATTATAGCTTTTTTTGTCCAAACTCCTATGTGTGATATATTTTTCAAAGGTTTAAAATTTTTCATCCCTACATACCTTTTTGTCAAACTTTGTTCCTTATTTTTTCCTTATGATTGTTTCAAATTTCCCCTACTAGCATGTCTTTTCCCCAATCTTCATTTTCTCTTTCTCTTGTTGAGTCATCATACTTATCCATCCAAGCATACCTTATGTCCATTTCCTTCCTTTCTCCTTTATTCTCATAGGATTAAATAGACTTCCTCCTATCAAAATGCCTCCTACTCAAAACTCAACTCCCCAAATTCTAACTAAAGCAATGATTCTTATAGTATTCCTAACTCTTAAACCCTAATTTAACTCTTTCCATTTTTCTTTGTTCATTCCTACCTACCTTTGCACAACTTGGAATTGCATTAATGGTTAATTTTTACTTAGCAACCACTCTATAAGGTATTTTCCTACCCAAAAAATAATTGTCTATTATTTTGGGCTCAAATTCTCATTTTTTTATAATGTTAGAATGAGAAGATGCCCATGCTTCATTTATTATGGTAGTTGCAACCCTAGCTCTTTATTTTCATGAAATATTAGCCAATATTTTGAAAATAAACCTATTTTGACCATGGATCTTCATGTTATCAAAGGTTGGAAACATTCCTAGACACATTCAATCTATTTTCCTTCATTGAAA